>QLPE01000291.1:10420-25575 GCA_003314125.1 Hygrophorus russula | reverse complement strand
CCTCTGGCAAATTCGACGGTGTCTCGTTTGGTATGCTATGGATCACCCACCCTGATGTGGCCAACCGCATCCAGCTTGGCAAGGCGCTCGACAATCAGCCTAACTTCCCGTACCTGTATGGTCATGAGGGTACGGTAGAGGAGCAGCGACAAGGGTACAGTGACTACCCTGCACTGAAAGTTTGACCATTCTAGAAATTTTTCTGTACTTTTAAATGATGCTAGCACGTGGAAATGATATCCTTTCTTCTGAATTAGGGAACGAGTTCACATGTATATAGACAGGGGCTCACTCTAAGTTAGACGTGAGTATTAAGTAAGCACTTGTGTTATGGGGCCGCCAATAGAATCGAGGGAAACGGCGTTCATTGCTACTCGAGTATGGGTATGGGTATGGCTCCATAGCTACGGAGATCAGAAGACAAAGCAAACAAACCTGTGAGCAAGGTGGGTGCATCTTTACCTTGTGTCTATATCATCGTCCGAACCCACTGCCCATCTAAACCTCCTAGTCTGAAGTCACAGTGAAGTGGACGCTATCTCGTGGCCATTCTCGCTCCCAGCCTTCGCATCCACTTTCTTTTGCATCCTCTTGATTCGTGCAAATAGACCCACTTCCTTATCTCTGATAAAGTTGATGGTCACCATTGGCCAAGACGGGTGCGAAGGAATGGTATCGTAGAATTCTGGGGCAAGGGCTCGGAGAGCTGGCAGCCGAGTCCATGCGACCGAGGGGAAGTCATGATGTTCGTTGTGATACCCAACCTATATCAACTCACGTTAGTTGTGGACCACTACTGCAACCAAAGACATCACACATTATAAGCCAACCAGTTCAAACATCCGTAATAGCTGTACGTCTCTTGTTCCAACCCGTCGAAAAGGTAATGTTCAGCGATAAAGTGGCCGGCGCAGGGGTGCAGGCTGCCGGCAAAGAAGCTGGACATGATAAGGTAGATGAGGGGACGTATGCCGAAGTAGCGAACAAGTATGAAGTCGGCGGTGAGTTGCACAACAATGTTAACGAAATGCCATATGGTGAGGGTCTGTGTGCGAACAAAACCTGGGCGGAGGGCATAGAAGACGATTTGGAACGTCCTGTGTGCAAGCGTTAGCGGCGCCATGTCATGAAGATAGTTTCTTATATATTACTGCCAGCTGGAAATGAGACTGACGCGAAGAATGTTTTCCCAAGGACATTGTTAAGGCAGAGTAGTTCAAGTTGAGAAGGAAGATCCGTGTCAATACCGTCCTGGCCTAAAAATTTATGGTGTTCTATATGGTATTTCTACCAAAGCATGAGAACAGTACAAATGTGAGGAAAGGCTAGTGAACCTTGAACGCAGCCGCATAGGGTATCCCGATGGGGAGGTTAGCGAAAATGGCAAGCAGCTTGTTGGCCTTGACGCCCCGAAAGGCAAGGTTATGGGTAATTTCATGAATAGCCAAGAAAAGGTTCTGATTGGCTGTACCACCAATAACGTATGCGAGGAGTATAAAAAGAGGGGATGAAGGTCGAACGTGTCTGAGGCAGATTGCTATGCTAAATTGCAGGGTGACAACGGCGAGGACGACCCATTTCGTTAGAGGCTCGTGGCCCATAAGTTTCGTGACCTAAAGTGAATGAAGTTGTCAAACAACTAATGGATGGAGATAAGGTACACACTTCTGGATGAGCCTTCATTATGGCCAGTCTTCTAGTACGATGTGGCTCCTCTGTCATCAGCCAAAGGAAATCTGTGGGATCCCGAGGAGGACCTGGGTATGATGTGCCGTCATCTTGAGCAGTAGGAGCGTGTACAACTGTCCGACGGGGTGACCTTTTTTTCCCTTCTGACAACGTTTCTGCGCCGCCAAAAAGGCTGAAATCTGCGCAAGTTAGATCGACGAATGACCGGGCACTGGTCGACTGACCTATTCTGTCATCAGCGTTGCCCATAGCGTCGTTCAGGCGGCGGATATTGCCGAACCGGGGAAAGTGGCCTGATTCTTTTGGCTTTGCTCATAAAGCAGTGAATCGATTCATAATTCGGATGGAATTTTCTGCGTCTTCACCGTCATCTGCCAGTTCAGATTCGTATTTAGCAGACGAAACTTATAAAGACACTGGAAATATGTCTACAGATCTCGGTTTGGACCCTTCTGACCCCCTAAATTTATTGTTGAACAGTGGTGATTCGTCTATGGACGATAATTCTGCTCGAGACAGTCCTCCAGACTGGTCTCAGTTGGCATCTTTATGGCCAGTCGAAGGCATGAAATACCCGGATCTGGACACGGAATACAATCTTGCACTTCCCATGGACATGGACTATAACCCAGCCATGACGGTCGAACCAAGCGCTCTTCATTACGACCAAAAAGGATTCTCCCCGTCAATATTCTCTCATCCGCCATTTTTCTCGAATAATACCTCAGCTGACCTGTTGTCTGCTTCATTCCCATTCACTTTTGGATCAGAGGACTCGAGCAGTGCTTCTTCGGATAGCGACAGGCCTCGGCGTCTCAGCATAACTTCTTCGTCATCGTCCTCCGGAGCAGCACCTTCTCCTGTTATCACCTCAAGCACGCCGGCAGGGGTACCCACGTCACCATCATACGAAGGCCCCCTTGATGAGCTGGCCCAACGCGTTCGGCAATCTGCCGGCGTCATGCTCGCAGTGCCGATAGGTCCTCATGCTCAACCAGGCAAGTAACTGTTCTATCTGACACGTCATAAAGCTAATCGTTGTGGCAACAGCCCCCAACCAAGCTGAACACCTTGCTCGTCCGAAAGTCTTGTCCAAAGTCAAACGAGATCCCCCCGCATCAGGTTTTTCTTCAGCATCTTCCACGCCGCCGCCAGATAATGTCGCTACCCATCCGATCACTGATTCGACGGGACAAAGCGTGGCTGGCCGGCCAAAGACAAGCCATACGACCATTGAACGGCGCTATCGTACGAATTTGAACGCACGGATTCAGAGCTTGAAACAGGCGGTTCCAGCATTGAGGGTATTGGAGGACAAGAACAAGAGCAAGAAGGATGTAGAGACTAAGGAAAAGCCAATTGTTGACGTTGTTGACGAAAGGGGCTTTGTTGATGGCGTCAAGGTGGCTAGAAAATGTAGTAAGGCGAATGTACTGGGGAAAGCTGTGGAGTATATCCGGTATTTCGACTTTCCTTGGTTCTTTTGACTTTACTTGACATGGGTTCATGCAGGGTGTTGAAAAAGCGGGAGAGTCGGCTTACGCGCGAACAGAATGGACTTAAACGCCTTATCTGCGGCCTTGTAGGCGGACCAGCTTTGCTCAAAGAGTGGGAGCAGGAATGGAGAAATAATTTCGGAGGTGCAGAGAAAGATGAGGTCGAGGGAGAAGAGATAGAGCCACTGAGCGACGATGATGAAGGCGATGACGAAGAAGGTGAAGGCGGCGAAGGTGATGGACGGGCGAAAAAGAAGGCCAAACTTGTCAAGGCCCCCACAAAGACAAAGAAGCCACTTCCTCCTGCAACACAGGCCGCTTTGGCTGGAGTGGAGAGCGTTGTTCCCGAAAAGCGGAAACGCGGCAGACCTCGGAAGGTGGTTTCAACCAATGCTGAATCAGTCTCTCCGTCAATGGAGTTCACAGCGGTATCAAACGTGCAACAAATTGAGACGCAGACAACTTTCATCACGCCGCCACCTCAGGGCCAAGCTCCCCAATACCTTTTGGCCACATTTGCCCTGTTCTCGTTCTTCAACTCCCCTCTCACATCTTCGGATCCATCCTCAAGGTCACATCCACACACACACACGGGCTCAGTCCTGGGTCATTCGTCATCTATGCATTCTTCACCGAGTGCTGTTCCGGCTGTCGTCGCCACTGGTTTTGGATGGCGTGAGGTAATCCAGGCTTTCCATTTACTCGTCTCTGCCCTAGTATTCCTTTCGATTGTTGTACCGTGGCTTCCTGCCAGTTTGAAACGTCACAGGCCCGTGTCTTACATTTTCCGCTCGTTCTCTGGGCTTTTTTCAGCTCAGAAGGATAGTTCGCCTACACCACCCCACTCCCAGTCTGCCACGCCTCCGAAGGTATTAAGACACGAGATATCATTTGACCGCGCGGCTCTCATTGATGCATTATCGACCTCATGGCGGGGCTCAGTGGTTGAGGCGGAACAACTACGCAATATTCTTGGCGTATCGACTGGACTGTTGGGGTTGGTGCAGAGTGTATTCAGGAAGAGGGCTAAGGAGAAAGGATTTGAACAGAGGGGATTGGAGCAACGGGCTTGGATCCGTTTAGGAGAACTTGCCGTCCTTGATCGTAGGTCTTATTTATGATCCTTGGGGCTTATCTGCGACTAATGCTCTGTTCAGGAACAACGTCCATTGCATCTCGCTTGCAGACGTACTGGTGTGCATGTTCCTACATTTCGTTCTTCACAGCGTCTACATCGGACCTGTCAACATTAGCGTTAGTCGTCCTCCCACTATCCAGCTCAAAGGGTGCCAAGCTCTGGACTAGGGCGAAGGCCACGCGAGTGGTACGGCCGTATGAAAAACTGGTGTTGGAGAGCCTCAGCGTTGATGAAGCGACCGACCGGCTTGCCACACAACCAACGTGCGAATGGAAGCGCAATCCGATCTCGATCCTGGCATCTACGCTCGTACATGACCGTCTGAAGAAACATACGACAATACTATTCGTGAGAACGGTTCTGCCTGAGCGTGGGTGGGTTGAGGATACTGAGGAAGAGAAGGTGACCATCGATGCTGCGCGGTCACTAGGTGGGAGGACGGGGGAATTGGCTGAAGTGTTGGAGCGTGTCTGGAAGACTGGGGTGTCTGCCGTCGATGACATTTTCGACGAGTCCAACGACGAGAGCGAGGCTGAGCGGGAGATCAGGTCCCTCCTGAGCGCACTCATACTTTATCGCCGGATATTCCCATCGTCCATCTTATCCCGATCGGGCACCAACTCGAATGGGGTGTCAATATTATTGTCTCCCCCGCCGAGCCCTTCGAGGAAGAATATAAAGCTGTATTTGGCATTGCGGAGGGTGTTAGGGTCGAGTATATTTGATTTCCCTGGGGATTTAGGACAGAAAGATGAGCAAGAAGCGACAATGGAGCAAAGTTTGGGCGTTGCTTTGGAGGAAGCGAGAGACCGTGCCGTTGATATGTTGGTTGACTTGGAGAGGAAGAGCAGATAAACCTTTATATTTTAATGCGTATGCTTTATATTTTGCTCCTTGGACCATTGTGTTGCTGAATTATATCGTTTTATGTACTTGCCGTATAGTTGCGCAATTCCCCCTCTGACAGTAAATACAGGATGGATGTCATTTTTTCGAAGTATTGTATTCAGCAAAATCGTAATTTCATGGAGTGTAGGACCTGCGGTTATATTTATTCAGGTTGCTGTAGCGTATGGTGAAGTGAATGGTAGCACTCACTTCTCTCGATATCTGCCAGTCTTCGCTTGAATGCCGTTTGCCACGTCTGGCGTTTCTCCTCCACTCCTTCCTCTGCCCTCGTCAGCATAAATTCGGACTATAAGCGCACTACCCACTACCCAAAGGTAATCTTTCCTGGCGAAGCGCCACCGTCCACTACTGTCACGACCTAGATAAGGATCGAATCTGTTTAAAATGTGTCTACTGCGACTACACACGATGATAGTGTTACCGATCAAATAACATGAAGTGAAATGAAAGTACGATGCATGGCAGACCGCTTACCTAGCCATCCTCGACCTTTGTTCGACCACAAACATCCAGTTACGGACGACAAAAAGTGATTAGGTGCAAAAGAAAAGTAAGACCTTTTTGCACGCAAAGAAAAGTATACGTGGAGCATTCGGACAGTCATTTATTGATGTCCAAACGGACCCGCCATACACTTCGTTCCAAATGGCCTTGCCATCAGACAGCATATATGGTTGAAACAAGAAACAGGGTTCACAGCAGTTGTCTTCACGAGGACCCTTTCATAACGATACTAAGAGTAGTTTGGCAGCAGCCTGCGGATAAAACAACGCTCAACAAATGTTGACCTTATTATCGCCGCGGCGATCTTGATTGTGATGGATAGCCAGATTGAGCGACCAATCTGCCAGTACCGTCCATGTCCACCGAACAACTTAAGCAAGTGATTGTCATTGGAGCAGGTGTGTTTATTAATTAATGCAGTGTTGCCTAAGAGCACGATCGTTGATCGACAGGTGTCGTGGGTCTTACCACTGCTCTCACAATCCAAGAGAAGGGTGGATATCATGTCACTATTATCGCGGAGATATTTCCGAGTGATCCTAAGACTATCAGGTACACTAGTCATTGGGCCGTAAGTGTTTTCATAACCCAGCCATAACCCAGATCCCAGGTCTGATTGATAATATTACAGGGTGCACATCATGTAAGTATTGCAGCAGTGGACGACTACAAACAGCAAGGTGTGTCGATGAACCTGTGCATTACTACAAAAGATGTCGACTGTCTGACTTGTTGCAGCTCTGGATCGAGCGACCTTCAAGAAGATGTGGGATCTCTCTGCGCCCGGTGGAGCAGCAGAAGGATGTTTCATGCGGATTCTCCAAACGGAATATTATAAAGGGTCAGTTCCAAACCCGAGTGTGTTAGAATTCATGCCCGATGTGCGTATCGACGCTAAGGAATCGGAGAGATTATCAGTCCTGATCTTGTTTACTAGTTCCAAATTCTTCCTAAGAGTGCATTAATCCCGGGAACGCTCGGTGGTGTCACTTTCAATACCGTTACGATAGACACGCCCGTCTATCTCAACTACCTCCTCTCACGTTTCCTCGCCAGCGGCGGATCAATAATTCGTGGGACTGTCCAACACCTCCACCAAGTTATCGAAGGTGGCGTCAGAGTTTTCTCGTCAGGCAAAGGATTATCGCCGCCTGTTGATGCGGTGGTAGTTTGTGCTGGCTTGGGCTCTCGCACATTAGGAGGAGTTGAAGATAAGGCGATGTATCCCATACGGGGCCAAACGGTGCTGTTGCGTGCACCGTGGATCAAATTTGGCCGGACCTTAAGTAACACTGAGGAAAGCTCGTGGACATATATCATCGCGAGGAGGAGCGGTGATGCGAGTATTTATTCAGCTGTAGCAACGTAAACTTGCTGAGTAGTCCACACAGGTGCTCATTGGGGGTACCAAGATTGATAATGATTGGTTAGGGTTTCTGTTTTCCCTGCAAATTTCTCAGCTCAATCTTTACAGGTATCCAGCTCCTCGCGCCGAGACGGTCACCGACATTCTCACACGTTGCCTGGCTATCTGTCCTGAGCTTGCACCCCCGCACATCCGTGCAGAACGCCAGCCTACCATCGATGACCTCCTCCCTATCGTTATCGAAGATGGATGCGGACTGAGGCCCGCAAGAAAAGGCGGTATCCGGCTCGAAGTGGAGTGGTTCAAGGCCATCGGGAAGGATGGTAAAGTACCTGTTGTTTACAACTATGGGTGAGTTGTATTGGGTACGCACAGTTTAGCCGCTTCCTGAAACTCTGAATAGGCATGGAGGCGCCGGGTTCCAGTCGTCTTGGGGCTCGGCGTCAACTGCTTTAAGCTTATTGGAGGGTGCTCTAGCAGGGACACCCGAGTGAAATCTTATTGTAATAACATCCTGTACAATAAATGGCTGAAGAAATGCAACAAGGAATGTAACATCTGGTGTTCGGTTCTTGTCCTTGCGCCAGATATGAACGAAGCGAACTGTATCAATGATATTCCGACATCCAGTCGTGATGTCAAGTATGATACAATGCGGGATTATCTACCAGGGTGTATACTAATTGTTCAATAACACAATGTAAAAGACATCCGGTTTCATTCTACACTTCGCTCATAGGCGAAACCAACCTTATCCATAGTTAAGCTCCCCTACCGGACCGCCCCACCCATTGGGATGGGCATTGTGGTTAGGAGGTCCTCCTCTCCCTCCATATCCCCCACGTGTGTAATTGCCACCCGTCCTGCCCCCACCTCCCCCTCTGCCCTGGGGAGCAGGCGGCCGGGGGGGCAGGTGCGATGGTCTCTCTTTCGACGGTTCCCATCTGTCTGGCGGACGATGTTGTTGCCCTGGGCCCTGAGGAGGACCTTGCCGATGAGGCGGTGGACGTTCTGGTCCTGCGTTAGGGCCTTGATGCTGCTGGTAAACATGTGGTGGCATAGGAGGAGGATAGGGATACTGTGGATGATGTGGCATTTGACCTGGCATATTCGGCGCAAGGGGAAGCGGATAATGTATATTTGGGACTGGCCCACGGTGGAGGGGAGGAGGGCCACTGCGGAACATTTCTCTAGCGGGCCCTCGTCCAAATTGCATCGGCCCTGGTACCGGAGGTGGTCTAAACGGCCTATCCCCTTGTTGCTGAACAGGAACAATGGGCATATGTTGATTGCGACGTCCCCGTCTGTCAAATTCATGTGATGCTTCATAGGACGGTAACCTGAACACGAATTTAAGCAAAAGAAATTTGTTACAGGAAGAGCAATGGCAAGTGGATTATTTCATTACTCACGTTTTAGGATCAGCAGGTAACGGGTCCGTCCAGAAATAGTCATGGTCAAGAGCCTGAGACGCAGTGATACGTTCTCTTGGATTGCAAACCAAGAGTTTATCCAGAAGGTCACAAGTTTCTGCCCCAACGCTGAAAGATTGAATCAGTCTTACAAACTCATGAAAGTATACAAGATTCCAACCTCTCGTAAGCCTGCCTTATTTTCCTAGAATGGCTGGAGTTAAAGCGTTTGACACCTTCACAGCCAGGCAAAGCATCGTGATTAGGCCAGTTGTGTTGGTTCGGAGTGCCGCACAGCTGCCATATCTTTTCCAGCTGGTCAAGGTCAGATGTCCCGGTCAAAATGGGACGTCTCGAGAACATCTCGCCAAGGACACAGCTGGAAAATATGTGATGAACGTTCGATCTTGCTCCTCATCACAAAGATTACAAACCCAATTCCCCAGATATCCACCTCGCCGCCATACTGCCTTGCTCCTAATAAAAGTTCCGGCGGGCGGTACCACCGTGTAACAACACAGTTAGTATATTTGCGCTCCTTCCCGCGATGTTCACCCCCGCGGATGATATTGGGGTCAAATGCGCGTGCCAGACCAAAATCGGCGATACGGAGTGAGCCCGAATTCGATATGAGCAGGTTGGCGGCTTTCATATCACGATGGAGGATGTGGTTCTGTGAATAAGTCAGCGAAAAAACCCACGTGAGATGAGCGTTAAAGTTACCCGGTGCATGTACTCCGTGCCCTCGAGTAACTGTTTCATATATAACTTTATATGGCTTGGCTGTAGCTTGACGCGTTCATTCTCCAAAAGACCCGCAAGATCATGGTCCATGTACGGAAAGACCATGTAAACGGACAGGGTCTGTTTTCCCTTGGCTGAGATGATCAAAATGAGATTGGGATTGCGTCAAGTTTCAGCACTTACTCCTAACAACAAACATATCCAAGATATTCACAATACACGGATGTTTCATCGCTTTGAGGATTTTGATTTCACGAAGTGCTGTTACTGGCACCCCCTCCTTCTCGTTGTGCATCAGAATACGCTTGAGTGCGACCGCTGCTCCGGTGGCTTTATGAATAGCTTTGTGGACTTCTCTGTAAAGACGACCATGGATTGAGATTTGAAAGAAAAAGATATAATGAATAGCACGCACCCGAAAGTTCCCTCCCCTAGCTTTGTTGTAACCTCATAGTCTCTCTGGTTGCCGCATCCCTTAAATACCCGACCGTATGCTCTCTCTTCATCCTGTGGGGATCGTCGAATAGGCTCATGTCTCCGGATCTGCGCAATAGCTTTTGCTTGATTAAGCTTCTCCACTTCCCTTTCCCGTTCCTTGGCACCGTCTTCATCTTTGTCAGCATCATTTCTGTCCTTACCGTTCACGGGCTTAGCCGGGTGTGGTAATGATGGCGGTGAATGAATTTCCTTGGGCGCGCCTGGTCTTTTCATCACAATTGACACCATTTCATGCTCTGGAGGCAGAGTTTGCCCTTTTGGTAGATCTGGATCTATCGGAGGAGGTGGTGGCGGTGGAGAACTTGATGGAGGTGGAGGTGGGGTTTGAGGTCCGAGGGTTGGTGATCGTCGTCGATGGGGAGTGAGCGAGCGGGAACGATGTGGCACAGGAGAAGCAGGTTGATAGTTGTCTGTAGTCCGGTGAAGGTTGCGGTCGTCGTGTGGCCTAGACCTGTGGTCCCCGTCGTATGATATTTCATGAGACCACGCGCGGTCATCCCGTGGATAGTTTTTAGGCCGAGGGTCTCGCTCTGGCTGCCTGTAGTAATCCTTGTTGCCCGCTACTTCGCGTGGATAATGATCTCGGGTCCATTCCCGAGAGGCATGATGGCGCGCATCATCACGAGGATATGAGCGGTCGTCGTCATTGTCGTCGTCATCATCATCGCGATACCGTTTGGAACGATCCAGTCCGTCCCGTTGCCTTTCTCTATCCCGTATGCGATCGACGCCATAGTCTCTGCGAGGCGGACTAAAGTTTGGTTCGGGCGACCGTGGAGGCGGTAATCTATGCTTTTCGCGGCGAGTAGAAGTAGTTGGAGAAGGTGGTGAGCCAGAGCGGTTTCCTGATACAGGAGACAGGGAAGGCCTAGCGCGATCTCTGTCTCGGTCACGGTAGTGGCCACGACTTGAGGTAGATGGAACAGGGTAGTCATGGTCTGTATGCCATTCTCTTGTTGTATTGTCGCGATCTCGAGAGACGTAAGTTGACTGGTGTCTGTCATTGATGTGATCAACATCCCAACCTGTACTTCGCACGCCCCTGCTATTCCGGTCCCTGCCATAACCCATAGATGGATTCCAATGGTCAGCAACGGGTTGGCCACCTCGTCTAGTGTCGGTTTGTCCTAGCCGAGAGGGTTTTCTTTTCATATCTGCTTCCCGAATCCGCCTCTCATCCTCTACCGACCGTTCATATACCACGGGAGGCACTTTGTCCTTACTTTCCACACCTGTGACATTCTTTACGGACTCTGGTCTCTTTTTAAAAGGGAAGGGAACCTTTGCTTTGGCTGGCAGCCTGAGTGGAGACGGTGGTTCAGGTGGAAGTGAATGCTGTGGCGGGCTGGGAGGAGTTCCATCATCTAGTTCCCCTTCCTCTGGTGAAGATGTCGCAGGTCGTTTACCAAGTCGTGCACTGTCAGGAGACCTTGATGCATGTCGTTTTGTTGACGATTGGATCATAAACCGTGAAGACAGCGCTAGCGAAAGGGTCAGAAAAAAGAGAGCAGTTGCTTACGTCAGACAGAAAAAAAATTTATGCGAAAATTCATACGAAAAATTAAAGATAAAACCTGAAAGAAATATTTAGAAAGAATATTCAGCTTTTCCTGATCATCATAGATATAATAATATATCAGTTCGGTTGTCTTGTATAAACAGACCTGCAAGTGCAGACCGTGGTAAACGAACGCGGCATTATTTGCAACTGTTTCTTTACGGCATTGAACACCAACACATACAAATACTGTTATAATGCCAGAGCTTGTGAGCAAGTCCTTACGTCGAAGTTATGCGGCTCGGAAGAATGTCTCATCAGAGTCATCAGAACCTGAACCTAAGGCAACTTTTAGTTTATCTTCACGGATACTCAAGCTCATTTGTATTTATTACAGGCCAGGCTCGCTGCCCGAAAACTGAACTCGGTTGATGATCCTCCAAGCAGATTGTCATCTGCTTCAACTCTGGCGGTCAAGTCCCTAAGGAGGGACCGTTTTGAACCACATCCGCAGCGAAGTTTTGCTGCTCGGAAGAACGTCTCAGTGGTACCGCCTCCAGTTGGAGCTGCAAGAAAGTACATTCAAAATGATAGACGACCTTTATCGGGAGTAGAATTGGCGAAGAAGAGTGCTCCTTCGGCCACGCTATGGGCACCATCGATGCGGCCTTCGGGGCCCAATTCTGACCCACGTCCCCATCAGCGCCACGTCCCCCCGCCCCTTGGTGAGAATCATGCTCAAAAGCAGGTGCGTCCTGATGTCTGCTCCTACATGTACATAGATCTTGAGGTTGGAACGAAAGGGGTCGTATCACAGAAGTACTCCCCTCCCCCCGTCTACTCAAAGGCGGTTTCCGGGCGCAATGCGTAAGTCTCCATCTACAGCATGATCTATGACGGTATTCTCAACGACGACCACGTAGTCCGCAAATCGGCCCCGCTAATGGGACCCCCACACCACGATAACCGTCCTAGCCATCCTCAACCGCCCCATTCTCTTAGAAGCTACATGACACCTTCAGACATAAAAGCAAGGAAAAGTATGCAGGCAATCGAACCGGCCTGGCTTACCGCCGATGCATCTTATGCAGCAACGTTAGGACGTAAACGTACGCGCGATGATAGTGGGTGGATGTTCCCATCCATGTCGGCGTCACGAATGGTACCTGCTAGAGGGCCTAATACAAATGGTTCGCGGATGGTCGATGAGGTCAAGGCGCAGATCAGACCCGGCTTAAGGTATAAGTTGGAAGGCGAGGGCGACAGTGATGACGATATTGAGATTGTTGAGCGTGGTAATGGAGCAGCGTGAGTTGTGCTCTCCATGCCGTACTTAATAAGGCTTACTAGCAGTTCCATTATAGAGCGACTTACCAAAGCAAAGCAGCCCGTAAATACAATCAAATCGCTATGAAGGCCTTTAGATTCACCGATACACTAAGGACAGGGTCAGGTAATGAGTCCCTTGAAATTAAGAAGCCGGAAGAAGCTAACCTCGACTCCGTAATCGCAATACAGTGGGACAGAAGAGCTCTACCGTCCGACCCGCTGACCTACAGGAATCCACTTCAAGTGACGAAAAATCGATGAGCACCCCAGACATAGATGAACTGGAGGATTCTGACATTGACTACGACAAAGCACCCCGAAAATACACGAGACTGAAGAATCTGAAGTCTCTTCGATTTGTAGGCACACTGGGGACAACTTCAAGTGACGAAAAACCGGAGAGCGACATAGACGAACTAGAATCCGACATTGACTCCGACACTACCGATAAAATCACCACTTCCCCTCCGGAAGAACTTATGGCCGCGTTAGAGGCGCTAACATTGACATCTATGCAGATGCAGAGGGCTCGCCAGCTTCCTTTCCTCTTGCGCAATTTGAGGAAAGGCTTCGAACATCGATGTCAACTGGTTGGCATTTCGTCTTCAGAAGAACGTCGTCTGATATCAGCGAGCGTTGTATATAAGTTACGGGTCGATGGCAGCGGGGTTGAGTTTGGAGGCCTAGGATCTAGCACGGCGAAAGAGTACACGCATAAGGCACATATGACAGCCTGGCGTTGTCCATTGTGTGAGCTACATGGAGAGTTTAAGACGAGGGAGATGTTGAGGACGCATCTGACATGGGACCACGATGGAGTGAATACTATTTGGGAGCAGCTCAAAGGGGTATGTGATCGCATCTATTATATCACCTCGGTACTATATGGTTTGTAGGGAAAATGGCAGATGACATTAATTATTCCGGAATTCACAGAGGAGGATGAATTACCCAGGTACGAAACTTTACCATCCCCTCGCGTATTTTAATTAATCCCACTGGTTATAGCCTCAAGTTTGATTCCGACCCGGAAGGAACAATGTCTCGTCCAGAAGTTTTGGATCCAGGTTTAAGCACGTATGAACATCCCGATCCCGCTGTTCCATCTCCTGCGCAGCCCAGCACACAGACAACAGTTTATTCTACGCCTGTTGTTTCTACGCCTGTCCAGGCCCCACAAGAGCTTCGGGTCAGCTCTCCTGGTGTACCGCCACCCGTTTTCCCCACAACGCTCTTCAGTCCCACAAGACCCACCGAGCATCCGCACACACATACCGAACGACTTCTCACACCTGCCATTCTGAACGTACCTAGCGCGGCTCCTATAGAAGAACTGGTCGTGTCTACCATACAGTCACCCATTCCCGTACGACTATTCACACCACCTCTACCTCGCATCGAGGTTCAAGTTCCCATCCCGAGTCCGTCCACTCCGCCTATACCCTTTAAACTCAAGTACCGTTCGCCATCTCCGACGCCTAACCGTCTATCTTCGCAACCGGCTTCCTCGCGTGCACGGTCGACAACTGCCACAACCACGACCAGTATAAGTACCACCATCACCGCTTATCAACGCCGTCAGTCAAAATCAGCCTCAGTGTCTGCCGGTCGCCCTTCTCGTTACCCAACACCCCCACCACCAGAAGACCCTCTTGGACCTGCTGCGCAGTACCCTTACCTTCCATTTACATTTGATAATGAGGAAGGTAAAGTACACTTTTCAGCCCGCCCGGATGGGCCGCGTCTGTATGATCTGCTGAACGGTCTGAGTATGAAGCGTTTTGGTGTGTTGAGCTGGTCTGTGGTGGATAAAGAGGAGGAAATGTTCCAATGTGACGATGTGAGGGACGAAGATAAGGTTATGCAAGCGTTGTGGGGCAGGTGGATTATGCTGAATAGGTATGTCAATCTTTTCTTGATCAGCAAATGTTGACGCTGTCTCTGTCGTCGCAGGAGTAAGTTTGTGGCTAATTTTTATGCTGGGACGATGGCGTTTGTTGATGATTACTGGAGAATCATTCATCGGGCGGCGGGATGGGCAGCATTGAGGACTTGGCTACTGGTATATCCGTTTTTATTTCTTTGCTTTTTCTGTAGACTCAAGTCACACCCCTTAAGATGCTCGTCCTAAATCGATTTGTCACGGGGTCTGAAATTGTCAAAATTCTAAAGCGTTATGAACAGTTGACAGGAATGGATTATTGGTACAATGAACAGGAGCCTGAGCCTTGATCGAAGCTTGATCGTTAATGAGTTGTAGTATGAGGTTGTAGCGTAAACCTTGATGCAATGAACAACACCGAACTGGTGAACGCTTACATAAGCCGCTTTTGGCCTATAAAAGTACCGCAAATAGTTTATTTACTTATTACGCCGACACCTTATCACCCCTCCACTGCTAAAACGTCACTGAGGAGGGGCCATTTATCGTCGACGCAGAGGAAATAAGCTTCGCTTTCGCTAGCAGCGCTATGCTTTTTGCTTTACGCAAGATGCTATGATTGTCTTCTAGATAGTGGTGTAAGCTATAACTTTTTAAACGTTGTCTTTACTTTTTGAAACTTGAAAAAAA
>QLPE01000291.1:0-10400 GCA_003314125.1 Hygrophorus russula | reverse complement strand
AAAAAAAAAAAGAGACTTCGTGATCAGATGGCATGACCACGCTGCCAAGCCTACACAGATCGTCTGAAAAAGATTGGTTGTCTGTTCTCAACGTCGCTGCATACTCGGATTAATGTTGATGTGATCCGGTGGTATCGATATTTTTGTAAAAGGAGCCATCAATTACTTGGCAAAAACTGCATGCAGAGTCGTTATACTGGGTTGTTATATGGTATCGGGCACCAGTGAGGCAACCGTATCGGTCGTGTACTCACCGGATATCGGCTAAAGAATGTCTTTACCCCCACGACTTCACACGACAACCCCGCCAAGTCCAAAGTTCTTTTTAAAATGATCTCGCTATATCGGCATCGGGCATGTGTTCTATTGCTGCGCCGATACCTAATATAATATCAATGCTCTCTCACGTAGTTGAACCTAGTGTCAATCTATGGCGCTTTTGTCGCCATTCGAGAGCTTGTTCTTCCGTCAATTTTGGGCGTTGTTTCGCAAGAATTGGATAGTCTTGTCGAAGCATAAAGTGGTGAGTACCTTTCGAATCTACTCCCCTGAAGTCATCCAATGCTTGTCGCGTAGCTCAATGTCCTACGGTGTTTGGTTCTTCCTTTGGCGTATGGGGTCTTCTTGGCGGTAGCTCAGGTCTTCTTTAACAAACCAAACCATGTACGCTCCGGAGTGTGTTACTTTGACGATATCTCACCGGTGCTTCATGACAGTACGGACTTGGTACACCCGCGCCTATTGTGTCCTTCGCTGACATTTTCAATCCTAAACTGGCTCTGATATGGACCGATGGTACCAACATACCTGCCTCTATGCACCCTTCTCCTTCCGACGTCATGTCCCTCGTGATCCAGTCGCTCCAACCGGAACAGAGATCTGCAGTACGTCAAGTCGCCAGCCTGGACGATATCTTCTCGGCTTGTCCTCAAAACTTCAACTTGGTTTCGGAGTGTTTCGCGGCTATTGCCTTCACAAGCTTCCCTACTCCGACAAACGCCACAGGCGTAATTGTGCCTCCCGCCCCCAATCCTGCGCTGGACGCACCGCCGAATGGTACAGACGTGATCTCCCCGACGTCGCTGCTCAATTATACAATTCATGCGGATGGTGGACTGGCCTTCATTGATGTCATAAATCATAACAGTGACTTTGAACGCAGGATATTGCCACTTCAGTGGGCTATCGATTCGGTGAGAACTCGTTTATCCCCTTCTCGGGTTTCTGGTCTGCGTAACTCTCCCCTCACCTCTCTACGGCCCCATTACCTGCTGTGCCATAGCTAGCTTCATTGCCTATATATACGGTTCTCAGACGCTAATAGTACTTACCAAGTAGGCCATAATCCAAGTACAGACGGGACAGCCGCCACCTTCTACACCGTTGGAATGGCCCTTCTCAGTAGAGACTGATCAGGAGCAGTCATTGCGTTTGAGGCTAAGTACGCGTCATTTGGCCTTATGTTTATTGTGCCGTGATTTCTCATGCCTCATTCCTGTGCCTGACATATCCTCCGTTTGTTAGGTTATATCCGTGGGCTCCGTACACTCCTCGTTATCGCCCTCTTCATAAACTTTTTAGGAATATCTTACCATTTACCCGGATCGTATGTCACCGAACGAACTGCTGGCCTGACGTCACACATGCGAGCCATGGGCCTTCGAGATTTTCCTCGGATTATGTAACTATCCTTACTGCATCCTCTGCGTTGTCTCCTTTTCCCGTCCTCGTGAGGCTGATTCGTCTGGGGCTACTAGGTCTTGGCATGCGTCTATTTCCCTCGCGTATTTGCCGGCGTGGATTGCCACGGCGCTCCTCTGGCGGTTCCGCATATTCTCAGGGACAAATGTTGGTATCGTGATTGTCCTGCATCTTCTCACCGGGTACGTTGCTCTTTCATTTCCCTAAAGGTCTATCTATGTCAGCTAAGTAGTAAATTAATTTAGATTATCGCTCGCATCTTATACGTTTGTGTTAGCACTTCCTTCATTATCGCCCTCACTGTCAGCGTCGACGTCAACCTTTATAACGCTCATCCTAGCTGTGCTGGCCCAGGTTTCTAAAGCCAGCACAGGCGTCGCAAGCATATTCGTTTTAATCTTCCCGCCTTCGTTGTATATCTTCGCAGTGAGGTCAGTATGCCTCTTTATCTCAGTGTGCTCTGACATCGATGACGTCATTGTACATTTTGGTTAGGGCCATCGCAGGATTTGAGGTGCATCAGATTCCGACGAATATCTTGAAGGGTGATCCGGATCATGGCTTGATGCTCCTTCCTCTTATGGTAGTCGCATTGGTGAGCACAATCGACACTTGGTTTCAACAAATACTTGGGTTAATCATCATACCCTTTAGATCAATGTGTTTTTGTATCCGGTTCTGGCTGTCTGGCTCGAACGCCGCTATTATGATGCACACGACCCACCCTCACCTTCAGCAAAACGGTCATGGTTCCGCCCCTGGCGTTCACCAACGACCATCACGCCAACTCATCAAGTGCCGGTTTCCTCGGAATCTCCTGCCATTGTTGTCAGTCACATTGTGAAAACATTTCAGACGTCCTTTCCGACATTTCTTCGTCCGTGGCGGTTATTCATGAAGCCTCGTTCGGACGCCGTGATGGCAATTGCCGATCTATCGCTCACTATTCCGCGGGGTGGTATCTTCATCTTGTTGGGAAGTAATGGCGCAGGGAAGAGCACGGCGCTGGGGGTTATGGCCGGTTTGATTGGGAGGAGTGGGGGGTCCGTGGTATTCCCTTCAGCAACTGCCCCGGTCATGCAGTCCGATAGCAAGGCTGAGGGTGGGGTGGTCTGGGGAGGTCCGAGTCGTCCCCCGAAAGGATCGATTGGGATTGTGCCACAAAAAAATGTACTTTTCCCTGAATTGACGTGTTTCCAGACCATGCAACTGTGGCTTGCTATCAAACGACCGTCAGGCCGTGGCTCTGGCGGCTCTACAGGTGGTTTTCGGCGAGTCCAGGTGGAAGACACTCCAGAGGACCTTGAGCGTCTTCTTGGGGATTGTGGTCTTGATGAAAAATTGCATGCGAACGCGGGGAGCTTGAGTGGCGGACAGAAGAGGAAGCTACAATTGGCAATCGGGCTTGTTGGAGGTTCAGAAAGTGGGTATTCCAATAATGATTGTCGGAATTCGACTAAATATGAACTGGGCATACAGTTGTTTTTGTGGACGAATGCACGTCGGGTGTTGATCCGCTGTCGAGACGATCGATCTGGAGGACTTTGACCGCCGTGAAGAACGAACGTACAATTGTATTCACGACCCACGTGAGCTAGGTTTTCTTCTTCTCCGGTTTTGCTCTTAATTCCTTGAATAAATAGTTTTTGGACGAGGCGGATCTCCTAGCGGATAATATTGCTATTCTCGCTGCACCAGGCAAACTTGTAGCCGAAGGTTCACCAGTAGCTTTGAAGTCCCGACTGGGAACAGGATATACCCTCCATGTTTCCTTCACTGATAAAACAGCGGATTCACACTCAGGGACACTAGAACGGATCCAGGATATCGCTCCTGATGCGATCTTATCTTCCTTGTCTTCGAATGGAGCTGCGTACGCTCTACATTCAAAGGATCCCAAGGTTGTTAAGCAAATCCTTGAAATCCTTCAGGAAGAGAAGACAAAGTTCGGTATTGGGAGCTATGACATACACGGGACATCCATAGAAGACATCTTTTTGGACCTGATGGCTGTGGGAGACGAGATCGAGAGTGCCGAGAACTCAGAAAAACGCGGATCCCATGGTTCCGATTTCCACAAGGCCGCGGGCCAGATCGATGCGAGCAAACTACAACTCACCTCAGGACGCAAAAAAAATCCACTCACGCAATCATTGACCATCTTCTACAAACGATATCTCATTACCCGGCGCAGTTGGCTGTCTTCCCTCCTCACGGTGGCAGTTGCCGTTGCAGGTGCTTGTATTCCTCTGTTTTTCATGAGTGGTCGTTCGGAGACTTGCAACAAGGCTTTCAATTTGAGAAAAGTTATCAATACCCCTCTGTATCTGGGAAATTCCGCTTACAGTAGTCAGCTCGACACACTGCTACCCAGTGGGTTAGCACTCATCTCGCCCCCTGGGCTCACCAGCACATTAGGACCTAGTGCCGCCAACGTGCGTACCACGCCTATCCCCGACAACAATACGTTCGTCAGTACTGTACAGCAGAACTACCAAAATCTCACTCTTGGTGGCGTGTCGATAGACATGAACACAGGTAACACACTGATCGCGTGGGAAGGGACACCGCCGGGCTTCACTGGGCTGACGCTCCTCAATTTCGCTACCAACGTGCTATACAATCGCGCCCTGAATGCGTCTGGACGTGCGGCGAATCAGCCGAGCATCATTGCTGCGAGCTATGAGACTTTTCCAGGTGCGAATGCTGGTACATTCCCCGCATTGAAGTGGGTTGTGTTCTATGGCGCGACGATGGTGAGTTCTATATGAGCGTAAGGACTGATAAATAGGGCCCGACTGTTCTCAATAGGCTGTCTTCCCTGCTTTCTTCGCCATGTATGTGGCATTGGAGCGACGGTCGTCGGTTCAGGCCATGCAATTATCAAATGGGTTGACCAACCCAGCCGGTCTATGGTTGGGCCACCTTTTGTTCGACGGCGTGATTTGCAGTGTGTTAGCGACCATTATTACGATCGTTTTTGCAGTCGCCTCCAAGGAATTCCACGGTCTAGGCTATTTTGTATGTGCTTCAATGTGGTCACGCCAAAATGATATTTACTATCGGTGCAGTGGGTCGTGATGGTCTTGTATGGATTCACCGCTACACTTTTCTCCTACTGCGTGTCACTTGTGACTACATCACCACTCGCGGCATTCGCGGCCAGTGCGGGCTATCAAGTGGTCATGTTTATCGTGCGTGGTCCTTTTGTACTCAGGTTGTGAACTGTTATTCACAGAGATACGATAGGTCTACTTGGCGGGGTACTTGTTGACGATCACATTTGCGAAGAACTCACAGGCTGCAAACATAATTACTATCATGCGTTCGTTCTGCCTGTGGCCCTGTGCTTCGACTACTGCTGACAACCTTTCTAGACTTCACGGTGTCATTGTGTTCCCCCGTTGCGAGTGTGGTGAGTACTACTTACCTCTGACTTGGTATTTCTGGCGCTAAATGGTGTATGGTAGATGCGAGCCGCACTTGTATCAGTCAATCTCTTCTCCTTGCTCTGCAGCAACAGCCAATTCTCTGCATCATCTCTCGGGGGCATTAAGAAATATGGCGGACCTATAACGTATCTCATAGTCGAGTGTCTGTTTTTCTTTGTCGTGCTCGTTTATGTCGACTCTGGGTCTGTGCTTCCCCGATGGATGCAGTTCACTCGACCCCCATCCCGCGAGGCAGATGCCACAGCCGGGGGTCACATGGATGCGAAGGACGTGATAGAGGAGACGAAGGCGGTGGATGCGTCGAGTAATGACCTACTGCGAGTTCTGCACGTATCTAAGGCCTTCGGCGGGTCGTCGTCGAAAGCAGTAGACGACGTGAGTTTCGGTGTCTCAAAGGATACTGTATTCGCAATGCTGGGCCCCAACGGCGCAGGTAAGCTCTTTTTAACATTCGATGACAGTGACATAACCACACACCAGGCAAAACGACTACGTTTAACGTCATCCGTGGGGATGTGTCCCCTGACTCGGGGGACGTCATGATTAACGGGACGTCCATAATCGAGCATCCAAACACCGCACGGCTTTCGCTTGGGGTGTGCCCACAATTTACGGCAATTGACCCGCAGCTCACGGTGCGGGAGCACTTAACGATTTATGGGCTATTGAAGGGGTTGCAACGAGGTGCTGAGCTACACGCGGACGTGGAGGTGCTGTTGCAGGCGACTACGTTGAGTGAGTATGCGGACCGGCTGGCAAGTAAGCTGTCTGGGGGGAATCAGCGGAAGCTAGCGTTTGCGATTGCTTTGATAGGTGGGTGAAGATGTCGTCGTATCTGTGGTTGGTGAATGATCTTGTACAGGAAACCCGACGGTGATTCTAATTGATGAATATTCGACTGGGATAGACGCCGCGACGAAGAGGAACATGTGGGTCACTTTTCGTCGGATGGCGGTTGGGAAAGCCGTGATCATCACGACACGTTCGTACACTCGCTTGTTGTCAAAAACTGAGACCTGAAAATACCGGCACGCAGATTCCATGGAGGAAGCATCGGCGCTGGCAAGTAAAGTGGGAATCCTAGCGGGTCGGATGCTCGGTACGTCCTGCTCACTGCTTTTTATTATTGTACTACGACGCGACGCCTCCCACAGCGGTGGGCACGCCCGAGGGGTTAGCGGCGCGGTATGCGCTATACGAGGTGCATTTCCCTGCGCGAACGCGAGAGGAAGTGGGACGGGCACAGGCGCTGATGGGGGGTGTACGTGGGTCTAGAATGTCGGATGATGTTGCGACGCGGTTCGAGGTGCCCATCGCGCTTGATACACCAACGGACGAAGATTCCTCCACGCCTGGATCGCTCTCGTTGGCACAACTTTTCGAGACGCTGAGTGCACAGGATGATTTCCCTGAGTATACTGTTGAGCGCGTTAGCTTGGAGAGCGTGTTCTTAAAAGTTATTAGGGAGCATCATGTGCGAGAGGAGGGCGGTGTTGTCGGAAGGAAGCGGGGGCGGAGTTGGGCGTGTGGGCTTTAGGACATTTAATCTTTTTCGTGTCGTTCGGGCTTGGGTTAGGACATTCAAGACTTATTCATATTATTTGAGACGGACTTCGGTGGCACTGGGGTGTCATGGTCTTGAGATCTTAATGAACCGCGACACTGTCATGGTCAAATAGGCGCCTGCCGTTTGACATACACTTTAATCTTATCAATCATTTCTTCCATCATCCATACTGTTTATTCTATACATCCCATCCACTCTGTTGTGCGCCCTTTCCGACTTGTAAAAACATTATAACCAGCTAACGTCACTATGGCCTTTACTGGCTCTCGAGATGTTGACACATCGCAAGGGGTCTTCACGGATAACTCTGGTACTCATAATACTGTAAATATACACCTTTATTGTACGTGCTTTCTTACCTTTGTCTTGAAAGAGTGTTAATAACACTCCTTCAAAATCCGATGGTATCATCTAAAGCCTATTCTTCCTCACATACTAATGATCTATTATGACATATATACCCGCAAAGACTGTCTTGTACCTTCACACGCCTTATCACAATGAGCTTTTCACTGGACGTGATGTCTATTTGAGGACACTTTAACAGTACTTTAGTCCGCGGGACACATACAGTCCTGACAGATGCTTCCTCATTCACGGGATAGGAGGTGCCGGAAAGACCCAGTTGTGCTCTAGGTTTGTAGATCAAGTTCAGATCGGTGAGTGTTCTTATCACTATGATGCATTCTCGTGACTCTAATTAGATTCTGGCGAATATTCTGGGTCGATGCGACCACTGTCGAGACTCTGAACTTAGTTTCCGAGCTATCGCTATAGATCCAGATGCCCATGTTGCTGGTGTCGAACCTTCCCCCGAATCTGCTCATCGATGGCTCTTGGTGGTAAACCGTGATCGTTGATCGTGTTTGACAATGTGGGTGATGAAGATGCAGTAGTGAAATGTACCAGGGAATCGAGGCAATATCCTATTCACAAGCCGAAATCCGAATTTGGCACGCTTGGTATCGGCTACGAACGGTCTATTTCAGACAGGGAAGCAGCAAGACCGATCGTGAAAGCACTCTTCTGTCTACCACTTGCCGTTGACCAAGCAGGAGCTGCGATCGCGTCAGGTCTATGTCGCATAGATGACTATTTGGACATGTACAATCGACGTCGTCAGGAACTGTTATCAGATCCTACTTTCAAAGGAGCTTCTAGTTATGGACGTGCGGTCTATGGGACATGGGATTTGTCATTCACGGCGATCAGACAGGATCGCGAGAGGCAGAGTGTCAATGTTCATTCTACGAATATTCGCATTCTTCCATCATGAAAACATATCGGAGGAGATATTCAAACGAGCGGCAGAGGCAACCGAGGAGCGGATCAGCAGCTTGGGATCTGAGCTATTTGAAGTTGACCAGAATGGAATATGGGATCCATTTTTGTTCCGTGAAGTCATTCGGATTCTGCTGTCTTATTCGCTGGTTAAGAAATCGAAAATGGCCGGTGTTTTTTCACTTCACCCCTTAGTGCATTAGTCGGGATAATATGTCGGGTGCAGAACGTCGGACGAGCTCTTCTGTTGCCTCGACTGTCCTATCGTCGAGCACTTATTCCACATATCTACACGGTCAAGTCTGTGAGTGAATTAAATTATGATGAGGGGTTGTATACAAGATTTGCTCAAGTCTTTGGCGAAGCGGGTCATTGGAAGCGGAGGAGCGGAAATGAGAAAGTGGATTCTTGGTGAAGATCATCCTGATACGCTATCAATCTTGGGCAATCTTGCGACGACGTTTATCAATCAAGGATGGTGAATGATGCCGAGAAACTCGGAATTTCAAGTATTAGAGACGCGAAAGAGGGTCCTTGGGGAAAAACATCATGACACACTAGAGGGCGTGAACAACCTTGCGTCAACGTACGGGAGTTAGGGACAGTGGAAGGATGCTGAGAAACTCAAAGTTCAAGAGGATCCTTGAGGAAGTACATCCTTCTACACTAACAATCATGAACAACCTTGCGGTGACGTACTGGAATTAAGGACAGTTGAAGGATGCCGCGGAACTCGGAGTTCATGTATTGGAGATGCGAAGGATGCCAAGAAACTCGGTGTTCAAGTGTTGGAGATGCAAAAGAGAGTCTTTGGGGAAGAACACTATCACACGCTTACAACCATGAACAACTTTGCGACGGCGTATGGTAGACAAGGACGGCCAAGAAACGTGCAGCCCAAGCGTTGGGGTCGCGAAAGAGAGTGCTCGGGGAGGACCGTGGAGAACCTTGCGTGGTACGGGACGAGCTAGAGGAGTAAAGCACACGAGCCCTGGAACAGCCCGCTGGATGACACCGTGGTGATAATGTTCGGGTGCCTTGCGGGATAGCGGTCTTGCCGTGTATACTTAAATCTCTTCGCAATAAGCGAAGGGGGGACGATGACGATACTATTGTACGTAATCACGCATATTTATGCCTGATGCATTTTGCCCAATAAAAGATATCTGTAGGTGCCATAATTTTATCGACACGCCTGGCAGGCATGAGTGGGTTTGTTTTGGAAAACCAACTTCCACCTGTACGCTGTACCCACCGCCATGCACGACTTGGAAAATTAATTTCCGGACCTCTGGACCATAAACCTTCCAAGTGCAGACTACTCATTTTACAAACAGATAACCGCAAATTGACACCCTTACAACTCTCATGCCAACTACATCCTCAGCGAATTTATCTTCTCTTGTCTTACAAATATTACAATCTCGCATGCTGCTTGAAAAAGCTTTAAAACACCGTAGACAAATAGACAGAACTGTCACCTTGTTTACAGAATGCGAAATGTAATACCATAGTGACAAAGCATACTGAGAGCGTTCAGGGCCCATCGCCCTCCCAGTCCGTTTCAGCTTCATCCCATTTTGCCGCCACAACCAACTCGTGTCCACCAGTAGCTTCCCCATCCTCACTGGTAGCACACTCACTCCCTTCCTCCTCGGTGTCATTAGCATCTACCTTTGACATGACCTCTGCTGTAGCATTATCGCCACCATCTAACATCACTTTAAACCTTTTACTCTGTTGGGGCATGTCAGTCTCGTATTCGCTTGGGCGCTTAGTTGTGATGGCCACTTCTCCATCAACATGGACCAAAGGATGCTCGAAACGTTGTCCCTCCGGCCCCAGGTCCCAGGTCCTACTATTCACTGTATCCCTAAACCTCCCTAATATCCACGAAGCTTTGAGTTTCTCCTTGCGATCGTAGTAATGTTTGATAGGGTGTTTAGCGACGAAGCGCATCAGGGATGGATCTCGAGCAACATCTTGCAAAAGGAGCTCGTACTCTTCTCGATCGTTGTCGGGGGGCGGGTCTTCATAACGGACAGCACACACGTCGACAAGGTCCCTAAGCAGATCAAGAAGAGGGCCAGGGGGAACTTGAGCGTTTGTGGACATGAACCGCGATTTAATACTCTTCTCCTTGTTCTCGCCTCCGTAGACCTTGCCGTCGTCCAGGTACGAGTTATCATATGTATTCCTTAACTCGTGCGTCAACTGGGCTGGGTTAAGTCCGTGCCTGGTAAAGCGTAGAATAACCCAGCTCAGGACATGGAAAAAGGACTCCCAGTCATCAGCTGGAGTGTGCGCTGCCGATTCCCTGGCTTGCAACAGCCGGGCCGCAATGAACTGCCATGTTCCCTGCAAAGATTTTCAAGTGACACACCAGTCACGAGACTTAT
>QLPE01000027.1:182346-193233 GCA_003314125.1 Hygrophorus russula | reverse complement strand
AAGATATATCGCTGTTGCAGCTCAGGCTGTGTACACATGTACGGCGGAAAACACGCTGATGGTCGCGTCGGTAGTCCCATGCTTCTTTGCCATTAAATGTTCACTATATTACTATCAATTAGTCGCGTTTCATTGACGGATTATCGAGGCAATGTTCTCCTGGATAGTCTTGTTCGTCCGACGTGCGTCTTTTCAGTTGGACCCGCGCGAACTTATGTCCATTTGTAGTGAACCCATGGCTGACTTCAGAACTCGCGAAACGGGTCTGCAACCTGTTTGTTTCATCAACGGTATGTATAACTGAAATCAGACAGTATACGCTGGTTGAATCTCTTATTTTTAGCACCAACGTTCCAAGATGTTCAGAGGAAGGTGGCCGGGCTCATTGAAAACAAGATCATCGTTGGGCACACATTGTGGCATTTTCTATCGGTGCGATGCCCCAGGCTGGCGTCTCACCCATTCTGACGTTACCCTCAGGTTTTGTCATTATCACATCCGGCGCTGGACACTCGAGATCTAGCGCTGTTCTTGCCATTTCGCCAGAAGATGCAGTGCAATTCGGTAATCAGTCTCCAGGATCTCGTGCGTTATTTCATGGCAAGAAATATCGGACAGCAGTACGAGAATCCAGTCAGTACGCTGGGCTTTTTCATGACTTGGCTGATACTCATAGTCAGCTCGAGTGTGCTCGCGCCAGCATTGACTTGTTTCGGTCGTGTGAGGGCATGTGGGAGGCAGTTGTCCGCGCTGGTTCATGGCCTTGCCTGTTACCCCCTTCTTCGTATTCCGAGTCCTTTTATTGATCCTGACTTGCGCCATGTCTGTAACCGTAATGACCCAAATACAGTAAACGGCATTTACCGTTGTGTCTTGGCGCAAATCATGGATGCAACAGCAGACCCTCACCACTCCACATCACACCCTCCAACTGGTCACTTATTCAGTGACGGACGAAAGCGCGGTCCTGTACCGATTCCAGAGGATACAAAGTATGTTATAATCTCGCAGTTTAGCTACGATTGTATATATTGAAAACATCGCAGCAGCAATGGCATGCTACCATTAAGCGATCACAATGCTTGGTATTACCCATCACATGGTTATGATTCCGACGAGGAAGACCTAAACATTAGCTCGAGTAGAGGGAATTGGGGCAAGAAAACTACAAAGGGTGCGAGGTGGGTTCGTCGGGGGAAAATAACATCATGGGGTCCCGGCATGGACGAATGGGAAGTAAGTTGATAGGTCTATCCACACGTCGTAAGCCTCATCATCGTGGCAGGCCGAAGAGCGTGCAAGAAAGCGCGTTAAGCTCCTCCTTGCACAACATCGACGTTCTCCTTCACCACCCTCACTTCCGCATTTGCGTTTCCCGTCACCTCCATTAGAATCGCCTTATCCCCAGCCTACTTTACAACATCTAAGCTACTCGTCATTCGTCATGGATAAAGCCGTGACTCATTCATTCCGGTCCAGCTTACTTGACGAACTAGAACAGGCTACAAATAGTCTCATTGAAGGGGAAGCTACCATGAAGAGGGCACTTGGAAAATTATGGCAAGTTCTTAGTGAGGATCCCGAAGAACGGGATAATGGCGTATCGTTGGTTCCAAAGCGGGAGGACGAGGACGAAGATCCGGAAGAACAAGACGACAAAGACCGGAGACTTGCGCGTGCTCCTGATCTTACATTGTCGGCTCACAAACATTTACTCGCTGATGGACCTCCAGCGTCCGATCCCTCTCAATTTGCGTCGCCGGAACGACAACTGGAAAGTCTTGAGAAATCATTGGCTACCTTACGAGAACTTGGGGACGACGGTCGAGAGTATGTGGAACGACTACAGGAGATCAGGGAAGGATTAGGTGAAGCTAGAGATCAGAGAAATGGGATTTGGGAGATGGTACGGGAAAGGGCCGTAAAGGAACTACAAGATGCAGCTTTTAGCATGAGCGTGTAAACTTGTGGCTCAGTAAATATTAATGATGACGCCACCCGAGGCCCTTACCTTCAAAATTTTCTCAGTCAATGCTGCAATCGGCTATGACTTTTCTAGACATCTCTTCTCTGACAATTCATGACCAAATCCCTAACGACGCCGTCGACGTTGATAATGTGTGCAACCGATACTTACAAAAGTTGGAGAATTACGCAAAGTCACTCCCGTATCCAATTGAACCCAATTCCAAAATGCAGGAGATCCTCGATCTCATCCTCCTTCGCATAACACAATGTGTAAATGCCATGGACTACGACCCAGGACTCATACAGTGGGATAGCATGTTATCTTAGTGCGTTCTCTGAAGTTGTGCTTATATATAACTGATGACTTGCCATCAGTTGGACCATGTTGAAGTTCCCGATACCAAAACAAAAAAGGATAAAACTGGTATGCTTCTTTCCGTCATCAAGGACTCCCGGCGCTTAATCAATCGTAGGTCAAGCTATACTTCCACTTATGCACTACTCCCGGAATGCCATGTCAGATTGTGGGGATATGTGCGGAAACTCTCCAGTCCCTCACCCGGTCCAAGAAAAAGCTATCAATCGAGGACATGAGGCTACCGTGGAAGCCCATTTATGATATTCTGAGTCAGGACTTGTTTTTGAGCAGGAGACAGTTTGAATACACGTGAGCCACCGGTTGATTTCATGGTAATGACTTACCGCTGAATCCGTCACATCAGCCAACTGACATGGTACATGGGGTATATCGCTGACATTACGCGCAGATTCTTCCATCCTGCGGCTACCAATGAAATGCTCTCCACCTTTGTGCCTCTTATAAACGGAACAAATTTGGATGTGTGTATTCCTTTTAATATGCTCTCGTTTTTATCTTGACAATCGTTGTTTAGACTTTGCTTGCATCTCAATATTATCTTTTGACATTTTTACCGCCGACACATCCGCAGTCATATCTTCCTATGTTATTTCGACTGTGGGAGTCCGTAAACTCCTATATGTATGATGAACGGATGTTGCACTTCCTCTCCAGGCTGGCAGAAATGCATGTAGACCCTACAGTCAGTGACCCTGGAAAGATCAAGGATATTCCAGACGATGAGATCTCTGAGGGTGAAGGAAGACCGCAGTGGTCTCGAGACGATCTCAATGAACATGGGCACTGGCCCGGTTTGTACAAGGATGTCGGTATATTTACGGAGCATGAGTGGCATCTCCTTATGTGTAAATGTCTGGCATCAATGGGTTAGTATTGTATCACTATTTGAAGCGAGTTTAACTGAATGGGTCATTTTCAGAAATACCATTAGCCGATGCTGGTTCTCTAACGACGGGACCATCTGTAGATAACCAGGCAAGTTTTGAGATTGGACGTCTACCCAAGCCTGAATGGAGAATTCGTGAGTAATCGATTTGTCAATCTTATCTTGTTTAATCGTGTAACCAAATAGCGTCTTTGGCCCGCATTATTGTGTATTCGATGGCGCCGGACGGACCGCCTGCCCCCACTTCAACTGCTCCAACGCCATACTTCACGCCTCTTCCGTCCGGCGCGAACACCCCTCGGATTCACACTACCACTTTGAGAGAGTACCTTTCGGCTCCACTCGTGAAAACGCATTCGAAAGGAAAAACTTATTTGGCTGGCTCCAAAGCTCTGGATTCGCTGGCAAGGATGATTGCATCCACCGAAAGTTTCTTCCACCCCTCCAACTCTGGAGCATGGACAGCCGATGTATGTGTATATTATTCGGCGCAATTATCTTGCGTAAAAAAAACCTTGAATGTGAGCTCGCTGATGCTTAAGTTCCCCCTGTCGTTTTCAGTTGAGTGCGTTCATCAAATATATCGTGTACGAGTTCAATAAACGTGAATACAGTCAAGCATTTTTGTGTTTAACAAACTTACGCAAGCCTTCCAGGATGGCACGAAGAGCAGCTGCCAGACTGTAACACTCCTACGGTTCGTTTACTTAAACAACAACCTAAAAAAATGCCTACACTAATGCGTTGAATAGAATCGACGACTCACGAAACTGATGAAGCATGACCTCGTAAAATGTCTTAGGACGGTCGCACTACTCGCCATATTTTCCCAGGACTCCAACACTGTTGTTAACGTTCAAAGCTGTTTAAAATCTATGACGCTCATGGAGCCTAATCTCATCTTGCATCCTATTTTAGAACGTGCTGTTCCTTCTTTAGAAGCCCTTGAAGAGGTTTGTGACTTAGCCAATTAACCGTGTGTGTTTGGCGGTCTGATGACGACACAGACTCAACGGACGATCGCTGTAATCAAGGCTCTCGGAGCCGTGGTCCCAGCTATAGTCTCTCGTGAAGTTTATTATCCGGGTGCAAAATTTCTCGTGCCTATTCTACAGCTCCTTATCCCCGGAATCGACCTGAATGACCCGACAAAAACGGTGAACAGCTCATGTTGCTTCTCGTGCCAGACGCAATTCTGACATATTCCTCGTAGTTATGTACAACCGCGTTTTTATCAGAAATCTCCCAGTACATCCAATTTGGTGATCTGACCACCGCAATGCCCGAACATCCAGACTCAGAGCCTACAGTTTACTCGTCTACACCACTTCCCTCGTTTTCTGCGAGTGCGTTGGAAGGGATGGAGAACATGGAGTCAATTGATATGAAATTATCCGAAGAAGAAGAAGCTCTGTTGAGAGATTCGACTAGAAGTTTCGCTGACTGGGTGACCAGCTTTATTCATCGAGTTATTCAATTACTCGAGAATTTGCCAGAAGAAGGTGTGAACGGCTCTGCTGGTGCACCGGCCGAAGGTTTTGTGACTGCCCTCATCGCTTTATTCCACACTAATATACTCCCCACAGTCCAAGTAGTAGATGCTGTGACTGGCGCCTGCAGTCAAATTTGTGTTCATCTTTCGGAGCCGCTGTATGATCTGGTCTTGAACATGGTGTTTGAGTATGCAAGCACTAATGTGCGATCAAACGCGGTCCGCGCGATACATCAACTGGTCGAATGCATTGCCAACGCAGACCCGGTGAAAACTTTAGCCAAGTTCTTCCCTTACTGCTCGCACAATATTCGCGTAGAGCTTGAGAATGGTGCTAGTTCGTCAAGGACAACCTCTTCCTCATCGCCTCTTCCTTCAGACGCTACGCTTCACTGGAGTATGTATTCCCTTTATGTTCTTTTCAAATAATGTCTCAGTCTGCGTGCAGATCTGGCTATTCTGCGGGGGACGCTGTACAAGTAAGTCACAGTAGCAATCACTCTCCAAGTAACTTATCAACCTCGCATCGAAAGTGATGGCCGAGCGGTGAGTGCCGATTTTAGTTGAATACCAGGTCACTAGAACACAGTCACATACAGGCTCTCAAATATAAAGACGATTTCATGTCACTCTTTCGCCTACTGCAAGAAAAGGCCTTTTCAAAACGTGGCTTCTCTTGGGGCGGTAAACTGCTGTCCAGTCTGCTTCTGACTCTTACCCATACTTATCCTCTCGAGAATAAATTTGTAAATCCTGGAGAATGGAATAGTGACGGTGAGTCACATAATCAGAATGATCGCGACAGATCCAATTTCAAAAAATATACTAGAATTTCGGTGGAATCATCACCGCTATTGGGGGAAATTGTACAAACCGGAGGAAGTGAAGGTGTGTCTCAAAATTTTTTTGTGATGTAATCGTCACAGTTCTTGTATAGCTCTCGTGGCATGTTCCGAACTTAGAAGAATTAGATTTTGCCTTGGAGATATTCAAAGAGCTCGTTGAGCCAGCGCTTGAGCTTCTTAATGGTTTGCTGGAACCAGGTAAATTTCCTACGACATTCACGGTAGCTTTTTTTATCAATCTACATTCTCAGGTGTTGTCCGAGACGCCGCATGGCGCAACGATTTCTGCAGGTCAGCGGTCTTCTGGATTATCTATACTGTAATACAAATATGAAATTTTCAGACATCTGAGCTTCATACGCAACGCATTCTCAGGTATTCCGACACTTGTCAAGGAGGCCATTTCGCCGGAGCAATTCGTGGAAGCATCGAGGACAAGCGATATATTGTGAGCTTGCGTAATTTTGGACTCTCGCGCTGTTGCTGATATACAGTAGAAACGAAATACCTGAAATGATAGCCTCCCTTGAACCACTCAATTCTGGATTTTGTCTCACTGATCCAAATGATCCGCGTTATCAATACATTACATCTCTACGACAACGGTTTGGATGTTTCCTACACAGAGCCTCAGTTTCTTTACGGCAACAAGGGGAAGAAAATACCGTAGATGCCGTCTATATGCTGGTAGGTCTATCTAGCCCAAGCTAATGACTGTGACCGACAAACTCTTAGATCAAAGCGGTCCGGACACATATGCTCGAACACGGTGACAGCAGAGATAGGTACTTCTCCACCGTCCTTTGTCTTTGAAGGATACTTAGATTTATCCTTCAGCTACTACGCCAATCAAGATCAATACGCATCTGATTTGAACGTGGCGCGTCAGTATGCGGGTCAGAAGATTTGGCCGAGAGCGGTTTACGTCCGCCGAGCACGGTTCGATCACACCTTTGCTTAATTCGTAAATATCTTAGTTTTTTTTTTTGGAAAAATAGGTTCTACCATTCTGCGCGGCTAAGATGGAATTCTATCGAAAGGCTACGAAATCATCAGGAAGACTGTCTGATTGATGATCTCGTAGAATGGTCCTTGTGGCACTATGCAATCAGTGGGTTGCAAGTAATATCCTTAGTCAAGTTTTTTTATGCTGATATTTACATTTAGTCAGAGAGTACGTATACGTACGGCTGTATTTAACCAATTCGCTGATGATCTGACACAGATCAAGCCAATCCTTGCTGGACTCTCTATCCACTGTAAGGAATATTGACCCACGTGCCCAAGATAATTGACATTCAATTATACCAGGTTTATGATGGCGTTCGTGGCCGTATTCTTCCAGTTCTCTATAAGGCTCTGGAACCAGGAGTAGACGACGATCGGATGAAGGGGTCGCTCTGGACTCTGAACTGCCCTTCAATTGGTGCACCCTCTAATTGATTTTTCAAGTTATGCAGCAGAACTGACTTCCCTTATTAGGCAAATATGCGGTGTCAGGTTAGACTTGAGGTCGCCTTGATCCCAGTGCGCCTGTACTGATGTCTTCTGGGCAGAACCTACCTTAAGAAATGAATTGTTCAAACGACTTTTAAATTGCCAACATAACGAAAAGGTGTGTGCTGACTACTATTAATATACAGGTAGCCTCCTTATGATATTCAGCCTTCCATTCAAGAATGCGTCTCAATCGTGTCTAACAACTGTATGGGCTAATTAACAATTTATCTTCCCGAGGATATGCTGACATTAGCGCAGGCCTCGACAACTTTGTCGAGCCGTGCTATCTCGTTTATGATGTCAACAATCGTGCCTTGGACCAAGCAGTTTCTAATCTACAGGAAGGCCTTGTCCGTGCAAGTGATCACGATGATCTGGTAGACCGATGTCGCAAAATGCGAATTGAACGAATCAGGCTTATGAACCAGGCTGCCCAACTAACGGTTTGTACAATCTGAAGGGTCCGGAAACTATGAAGCTCATGAATATCCAAAGACCACGACCACCCTGGACATCGCGAACTCTAAGCAGACCCACTGGCGATATGCGATAGTTGCTACAAGATGTCTTCGGACGCTTATTCGGCGTGATGTACCGTCGACACCATCTCACATACGTTTCTTTTTGGAAAAATCCCATGACAGCCACCCCACTATTGTAAGCTTTCATTTGAATGCCGAAAAATAATATTCTGACGACGGTATCTGTGGTCATAGCGATACGTGAGTGCAGACTTTGCCTCCGTTCGTCAGTCGCCATCTAACCATCCCAATTTCTATGGCAGTATGCACAGCGAGGAATAATGAAATGCTTGCGAAATGTCAAGCTCCGAACTTTCTGTAAGAATTCTGCTGATCTGGCGCTCGCCCGGAACCAAAATCCTTTAAAGCAAACCTTCGCCATCGAGCCTTCACATTCATTAACGGAAAATTTCTTGACGGATTTCAAGACGCCCTACGATGCAACCACCCAGGACCAGTCAGTTTCTTTCCTACCGATAAACCTGTTAGATATACCATTGACTTCTCGAGCTAATTAGAACATTCATCGACAAAGTTACGGAAGGGTGGCTCGCTTGGAAACACACGGTCACCGTTTACAGAATGCCACATCCGTCAAAGTCAACTTTCCTGCCTTGGGAGGACGCCAGTGTTGATGTCGTAGCAACGGTCCGCGAATCAGCTATGGATCCATCGTTCTGGAAAGATCTCTCCACATATTATTCAGAGGAAAATAACGAGGATGCGGTAGCACAAGACAACATCGCGTGTGTTAAATCCATATGTATGTTCTGCGATGATGCTGTCATGGTCTGACTAAACTATCATCCCTAGTCCAACTTCTCGAAGAAGAACCCCTCGAAGTCCTGAAGCCCACGCTAGAGACTCTCATCGCAGATAAAGATCAAAACAAGCAACGCGCAGCTGCGGAATTGCTTGCAGGCTTACTTGGCGGTAAGTAGATCCATCTGTGTTCTGCTGAGACGAAATCTATAAACTAGCCTCTCAGGTTCTAAACATTGGCCAACCAACGCACAGCGGCGACTCTGGGAATGGTTCACACCACATATCAGGTTGATATTTGGTCATACCGTCAAGTCTGATACTCTTCCTGTCTGGTCTTCATTTCTAGAAGTTTGCTATCCTTACTCCTATACATTGTTATTATGCAACTTATTGAACTCCCAAAACAGTACGTATTTTACCGGAAGGACCCTAGACGTGTGCAACCGTTAGTAGACTATCTTGTCCAGGAGTTCCACTCAATGGATTACAACGGGGAATCTTCCTTTGACGCCATTAAGATCTTGTCATTCTTCCGACAATTTTATGAAGAGCTCAATTGGAAGTTCTCAGCATGGATGGACGACATGGTTCAACGTTGTTGGCCAGAAATTAGTGGCGAACATGATGACGTGAGTGGGTTAGTTTACGATTCTTGCCACGGCCTGACCTGACCTTTCCTAGGTGCGTGCCTATGTTGGTGAAATTCTAGCATTCTCTGCAAAAGTTAAGGTACAAGACTAAAGGTTTAGAACTTTTGTCCCGGTTTACTAACTATACTTTCAGTGGCAACCAAACCCATCGTTACCTACGGCAGAAGCATTTGTTAGAGAATGTCGGGTTCTACCGATAGACTATGATATTATGGGAACACGGGGAACCTACCATCAAGAACAAGTGCTCGAACTGGTGGAGAAATTCAAAGTATGGCGAAAAGAACGCGTCCCAGGCGTCCGAGCTTTCCAGTCTACTTATGATAAGTGAGACTCGCCCTAGTTTTACACTTTCTGTCCTGCGCAAGATCGCTATTAACCAGATCACAACAGAGTCGGTGTCACTGTCTGTAAATGGTTGTTCGAGACAATTCATGATACGAATGCTATGTCAGGCTTTGACTACATTCTACCTCTCATGGTACGTCAATAACCTTGTCGTGACAGCCTACTCATCATCTCAACCTATACAGCCCGAGATCTTCAGATTTACAGAAGGTATGTCATTGACAATCGGCACATGTAATGCTACGATACTATCTGTGTTTGTGCTAGTTAACGACAACGACGATCTCGTTCAACGTGCCAACACATTGCTCTTTCGAATGTGCGGGGTCACACCACCGCGTGCCATGGTCAACACCATACTAGACACTATTTTTGAGGCGATACAAACCTCACCAGTGCGTCTTACTACTACTATGACACTCGTGGAACCTGAGAATCACACAATGGCAGTCCTGGAAAGTGCGACTAAAGGCTTTGCCCCTTGTTCAGGGTACGTAATCCTGTGGGCCTAACACATCAATGGTTGTGGAACTTTCACCTCCGTCTGTAGTGTTCTACTTCCGACAGGTTCCGCTGATCAGTGAAATAAAAGTGGTCGAGATACTAGAGGTACGTTTCGATCTGTATTTCCTACCAACCGCTCAAAGTAAGAATTACAGGTTTTATGCAAGTGTCTTGGCGATGAAGTGGTAGAAGTGCGAGAGATGGCTGCAACGTAGGTGCATACGTAAATTGCCGAATCGAGGGTAACTCTTTAAAATAGCACACTATCTGGGATTTTGCGTCTATCGCCGAGGCACAGCATCATGACTTTAAAAGTACGTTCAGGCACCATATTTTTTTATCTATGTACTCAGTGATGATTAGGACCGGTTTGTCCGTCTTGTAAAGGACAGCCACATACCAAGTCGCCAGTCGCCTGGCTACAACAAGGCTGTCCGTGAGCGGCACGCAGCAATTCTGGGTATCTGCGCGCTCGTCGATAGCTATCCGTACACTGTCGAAAAGTGGATGCCGGAACTCTTGACAAATGTTTTGGCTGAGCATACATATGATCCTGTGGGTGTCCCCTATTGTGATCGTGTTGTCATGAACTGTTAATAAAACAGGAATAAAAAAGATTCCTATATCCACAACCGTGAGCAAGTGTGCAAGTAATTTCAAGAAGACCCACCAGGACACTTGGCACGAGGATTCGAAACGCTTCAACGAGGATCAACTGGCTGCATTGTCCACTTTGCTCACTGGGTCTTCTTATTGTAAGTTGCGAATTTGATCGACGCACTATAAACTCCGATGATGTTGTTTCACAGATGCATAGGCAAATCTAATAGGACAAACCATCCATCTATTTAGACTAGAGAGTTGTTTGTTTTATATACCGTTGTTCATCGCGTAGAAGTACATAATAAAAAGTACGGATGATGGTATAGACTTTTGTACAAAAGATCCTTTCCACGTAGGTCTTGTCGTGATTTTGGATGAAAAAGGCATTGAAAAATAGCAGAAGGAATGCGAAAAGCGCCGGTTGAA
>QLPE01000027.1:171204-182317 GCA_003314125.1 Hygrophorus russula | reverse complement strand
AGCGCCGGTTAACATGCACTACACATGCAGTTGGGGTATCTGGAGTTGTGGAGTCAGCTTTGTTGGGGTTGGGGATTGGACGGTGGGTGACGTATGTCCCCCCTCCATATCCTCTACTGTTCTCGAGCCAAGCCCGGGTTCTGATGTTTCGATGCCGTCTGTCGTGCCTGAGCGTGCACCAGCATGTGGGACCATGTCGATCGGCGCTAACGGACGGTTTTCATAGCCTGACTTAACCCTGTTATTGGACACGGTCTCGCTGCACAGTACGGCATTTCATTAAACACTTGAACTGAGTGAAGACATGGCAATACACACCGGATCTCGGCAATTAGGTCATCAATGTCATACCACGCCATGGGCGAGTATGCCATGCCTCTCCACCATCCCATTAAATTGGCTGGCAAGATATATGCATGAGCATGCAAGTGGTCTGTCACAGGTATCTTGCTGTCTCTGAAGGGCGGGGTGATAAACCCGATACGGAACTGAGCGTCTCTGCGTTGTAGTGGGGTGGATGTTGACATGGGGGTCACGACACTTGGAGAGGGAGAAGAAGGCGTTGAAAGGGTTGAAAGTAAACGAGTTGCCAGATTCCTGACATCGACTAGAAGTGGTAGGTCACTCGATGACTGGAACCATGTGAGCGAATAGAAGGAACAATAAAATATTCACAAACGTACCAAAGTGTATATGGACGGAACGTGCAAGCTGTCTATTAATGAGGTTATGCTTAATTGAAGAAAAAAAGGGAAACCAACTTGAACGCGACTATAACATGGCCCTTGCTCGAGACCGGGTTCGCACGTTCGCGGTATGCAGTGAAGTTTTCGTCGCGCCAAAGAACCTCTGGCTGGGTCGAAGCAACCGATAGCGAGGATGACGATTGAGCAGCCGAAGATACGATACCGCACATTGGACAACCAAGCTTGGGTGGGAACGCCATACCAATATGACAACAATAGATAGAACAGGAGGTGAGTCTCACTGCGAGTCGCCTAAATCGGTCATTGCCGACTCTAACCATTATTGGTAGACATGTCCACAGTCGACTTGTTCGATTCATTCAGAGAGGAATTGGACGAGCACAATGATAGAAGGGAAAGGCTCATCAAGGTCTGCTCTCGTTACCTCCAACGTTCTTTAGGCTTAAGGTATCGTTAAAGGCCAGTCGTGATATCACAAATCTGTCTAAAAAAACAATATTTTTACTACATCGCGTCGTAATGGAAGACAGCGATGACTCTCATCTACGCGCAGCACAACGAGGTTATGAAAATTTACGTCGGGTTCAATCCATTTACGCCGAAATGCAGCAAGAACTGCAAGGTGATCGATTCTGGCGGTATCAACGAAATGTCTCTCCCGGACTTCAGGAATACATCGAGGCTTTGAGTTTCGCGCACTATCTACACCACGGAACGCTTGTCACGTTTGAACAGGTACAGCGGACACTTTGCAGCGATGATGGTGTTCCTGTGCGTACGCGCGATCTGTCCTCGCATGGTTGGAATATCATATCGTGAACCCGATAGTACCTTCCCTTGCCCGTGTCGGATTACTTACTCGGTCTCTCGGACCTCACGGGTGAACTAATGCGGTTTGCGATATCTGGCATCGGTCGGAGGGGAGGGCGCACCAAGGCGAGTGAAGTTTGTGCGTTTATTAGGGATTGTAAGTCGGGTATGTGCTCGCCCGACGTCTCCTTCATGTCCCCCCTAACTCCACCTATGTAGATTTTGAGCGACTGACTCCATACGTGAGAGACTTGTCGAAGAAACAGGCAGTAACATCACAGTCACTGCAGAAAATTGAAGACGGTACCAATCACAACCATCCCAATGCGCTAGTTATTCTGACTTTCCTCTTTCAGTTACATATGCTATCGTCGTTCGCAGCTTTGAGTATGACTTGCCCCGTATGTGACAGACCCTCGACCGACAATACCTTTGCTAATGTATTCCTTTTGTCCTCAGCTGACAAACTGGACGACATCGTCTCGCAATCCATCGAGAATTTCAGTAGCACACAAGATCCCAGAACACGAATGCGGTGCAAAGATGTCGACAGCGGAGGCGAAGACGAAGTTTTTCTACAATGAGAGAAACCAATTCCTCTCGATAATGGATGCTACAGGACTACTAATACAGCGTAAGATGTGTCGAGAAAGTGATAGTCCTTTGTTTTTACAAGTACACGTATCAAAATTTTACAATCTTGTAAACATTTTTACCTTCCCTCCATTTTCACCCGCCCTAAACTTCACAGAATAAATGGTTTCGTCAAGTTTCTCGACAGTGCGATCTACGGTTATCCCATTCAGCTCGATGCCAACTTCATCAGTCGAGGCACTGGGACGTAAGGCTCGCAGAATCACGGAGACGGTTCCACCAGGTATATCCATGAATAGCGGTGCAGACAGCTTGAGTTCAGGTTCGGATTCGGCAGGAGAATCTACGGGAGAGGGTTCGTTTTCGGAGGGATCTGCAACATGAACTGAGACCTTTAGGATCGGATTCGGAGCGGGAGAATCACTGAGCGAGGCATCCTGGAGATCTTTGGATGGAAAGGGTACACCTGGCTCCGTATCGATTACATTCGCCTGTGTATGAGCAGCGTTAGAACCAGATACATCTGTGTGATCTACCAAACCCGGACTCGGAGTACGTTGAAGCTGCTCTGAAGTATTCTCTCTCAAAAGCGGCGTTTGCTCATCCGGGTTGCTAGTCTCGTTCGTCATGTGAAGAAACGGGAATACGAGAGCGATTAAACCCCTCCACAGTATCGTGGCCATTGTGTAGATAATCCGCATGCAGAGCAGGACGCCATTTCCTGGACTAGATCGCGTAGCAATGGTTGATCGTGTTTGAGATGGAGTGGCTTCAGCCGTCTGCGGCATAAGCGGTGACGTAGCCCTCTCTACGTTGACTTCCTCGCTCAAGTCCAGCAGGGAGGGCACCAACATGGATGATGTTTCCTGCGATGTGACAGGAAGTAACTCTGGTGACGGAGGGGGAGTAGGTAGTTTGTTCTCGGGTTCTACGGGAGGTGGGACAGGTTTATAAGGTGTCAAGACTGAAATATGCCATGCGCTACTTTCGCTACCTAAGCAGTAAGCGGGGGCCAAACTGAATTGACCGCCAGCTGCATTTACGACAAACGAGATCGTCTGGTCTGTAGGAAGGATTGCGGAAGAATAGAATTTATACTGGGAGCGGGAGGCGATGCATATGTGGGTTGGACTTGGCAACAAGGCAAATAGATGATGTAGAGAGACAGAGACATGGAGATTTGAGGGGACGGGAGAAAGGGGAATAACTACAGCTGATATCGGACAGACATTTTCAGGGGAGGTTGAGATAACATGGCCTGACGATGCGCAGTTAACAAGTCGCGCTGGACTAATGCCCGAGTGAGAGACGATGGCATCCACAAACGTCTGAGGGTCCAAGGTTGGACCATACGTCCTTAGCAAGAGAAAACCTTTACCGGAGGTCGTGAATTTGATGCCCCCGAGAAGTGTCATCGATATCAAGGAGTCATGGGAGGCGCTGAGGACCAATGTTTGCGGAAGCGCGACACAGCCGGCACGCACGCATGGAACGAAAAAGACGACCGACGAATCCACCGTCAAGTAGTCTGTTGAGCTTCCAGTATAGCGGTGAGGCATTGACAAGTTGCGGGGAAACATGAAGAGGACGAACCTCTCTGGGCCAATAGCCCATACCGAGCAGTCTTTCTGTTCCAGCCGGGCGACTTCGACATCGGCGGGCTCCCCATTGTTATACCAGAGGTAAGCCCCGGAGGATTTGTCGTCCAAACGCCAACCTTCGCCCAGCGAAAGGATATCATGATGTTCCAATACGAGAGCCCCGTTCTGGCCGAATTGCCCCAACCACCTGATCTCTCCGCTTGGATATACAAGTCGATAGGTATACGCGAACCGAGTTTGGCCGACCAGAGGCAAGGTGCAATCTAGACACAGGGTGTGCTCGTCCGACTCGGAACCTTTGTCCGTGCCCTCGGGCAACAGGGAAATGGCCAAGTTATTACCGTTGACAGGACTTTGCTCCTCAAAAGACAACTCGCCCCACTCGCCCGCCAATCGCCCTCTAACGGGAATATCAGACCACACTTGGATTCTCACTTTATCGCGTTTAAATTCATTGTAAGCCTCTGGTGAACCGAGCGTGGCCGTGAAATGAAGCTGAACGCTGTCTGATAGTGGTAGAACGCTAATGGGGACGGTCTGGTCGACTGCCGGACTGAACGAGATGTGCATGCCTCCACTGGGCGAGACGGTTGTGAGCAGCCAAAGTTAAAGTTGAAAGGCCATGCGTCATGTGCCTGTACTCGATGGTTTCACAAATTATATACGACCCCACCTGGTACACATTCACAAACCGTTCTACATCTGCCGCGGCCTGATGCTAAACCTCGAACGTAAGACTCGTCTTCCAGGTGCAGTGACGGCCGTCAAGTCGTCATCTTCGTGCGCAGCGTAGCCATACGACAACACTTCACGGTACACAAGAGCAGCCATGCCGTCTCGTGGAGCTCCCGAAGTTCGCACTGCGGCTGCTTTCTTCCATTGTCTGCGAGAACAGCAAGAAGAATACTAGGTTGGATGACGTATACACAAACTCACTCTTTTCTCGCTGTCCATTCTAGAAGCTTAGCACCTCCCGGCTCCCAATCGACATTACCACTCAAAGAAAGGCAATTGACATACTTGTCAACGGTGTTGTCCACCACAAAATTAGGTATCATCGGTGTCAGTGGGGATAGATCCGAACGACACACGGCACACGTTGGCGTTCTCTAAAATCGGTGGTCAAATGATAGAACATAACTAGTGAAGCCAACAGACATTATTGGCTATCCATTTCAAACCACATTCGCCGCAGAAGCTGTGACCGCAAGGGTTCCCGAGATGAGTGGCGACACTGGATAATACCGCTTACCATAAGGAACAATACTAGGTGACGAACTGCACGTACAATACATCACAGCAGCTAAGGACCAGTCATCGGCATATAGCAATATAATAAGATAAACGACGTACATGGGACAGATTATCTCATGCTCGAATCCTTCCAAAATCTGCCGGATATGATTGGTATCTCCAGGGCTCTTCATTTTTCCCTTTTCCCGCGATGGACCAGACAACGGGGACACACGGTACTTTTTCACGAAGGTGTCATGATCGAGAATTGTTTTTTGGGGTAGGGAATCTGGGGAGTATCAGTGAGTATATGCTAGCGGCGCAGCATAATTTGGCAAACGTGGTAGTGGATGGTCATTTATTGAATCTAAAAGGCGGTCAACCGCGGTAAGAAGAGATGGAATATGAAGGAAATACCGATGAAGAAACGGGAAATTTGAAGACTTGAAGATGAGGTGCCTGTTTGAATTGAAGAGAGTCAAGAACGACGCACGTTGGCCAACGGAGCTTACTGGATGTTGCTTGACCTATATTAACATTCGTGGCCAGTATGAAACTGCAACAAATATAGACATACCTGATGTCTCGGTGCGCAGCCCGCTACCGGGGATATTCCTATCTGAGGAAAGAAAGGAGGCTGTAACTGCGATCAAATCCGCAGTTAAATAAACTCCGGGCGTAAGTACACACCTTCCTGCGTAACCCGTTCCTCAAGCGCATCCAACTCGGCAAGGAACGCGTCATTGATTTCATCGTTGTCGTCGTTGTCGTTGTCGTCGCAGAAATAAGATTCTGAATGATATGATGAAGGTTCACGAAGAGCTGGGATGTCGACAGTGTCCCAATCGATATTTTGAAAATCGTCGGGGAACTCGTCTTGAAGAGACATGAATAAGGGATGACACGTGACATAGAAATCTATATTTATATTATTTGAAATTTGCCTCCGCGTGACCGGTACCGATGTGACATGTGGGGGGGAGGGAGTTGAACCTTGGCGTTCTAAAATAAGCTTTAGGGTCAAGGACGGGACCGTTGATCGGGGTCAGTTACAGAGATGAATATGAACGTCAAATGTGATTTGTATATAGAGACTAGTAGTTGATGGTACAGATATATCCAAAAGAAAAATAAATCGGATCATACAACCGGGAGGGGCGGGTGAAGATGGTCGAGTCTCCTATCCGATCCGGACGCGGTTTGTTGTGCGATATCTGTTGTAGGACCAGAAGATAAAAGTGAACCAATTGCCATTGAAGCTCGTGAACGTGGGGAGTAGTCAGGAGAGTCGCTAGAGTAGGGTGAGGGTGAAGGTGGTAGAGGCTCGTACGAAGGATTTGAATGAGAATCATGAGCGGTAGAGGAGGAGGAGTTGGATGTGCGGTGACGCTTACGTGGGGAATGAGGAGGGAGTGGAACATCTCTGATAGACGGAAGTCGAGGATGGTTAGGGGGAGAAAGGCTGGAAGAAGAATGTTGCTGGGGATACCTAGGATCTTTGTGATGGGAGAAAGACGGGTAGGGTGAGCGATCGAGCTGTGGATGTTGAGTAGCAGAGGAGTGGTAGACTTCGAGCATAGTTCTTTGTAAGGCAGCAACGGAAGCCAGTCGCTGTGATGGGTGAGAAATTAAAAGAGGACGGATAATAAAGTTGGAAGCACACCTGTTCTTCTGCACTCTTGGCATTGAGTAGGGCGAGGAGCATGTCTCTGTCACCGTCACCACCTAAATTATAAGCACCTAAAATTTCACGGAGAGTAGGAGGAGGAGTCTAAATAGAATACTTTAAAATAAATAAAATAGAAAAAAAAGAAAAGTGAAAAAGATTTACGAACTTGTTCGAGGACATGCCAAGTTGAAGCTAGGACTGTGTTCATTTTCAAAAATGAAAGAAAGAGAAATAAAATAAAAAATGGGTTTAAAGAGTACTTTATTTTTAGATTGCCAAGATAAAAAAAAATTCGGTAAATTCCGATTTTATTATTATTTAATAAATATTTTTTTCACACTTTTTTATTTATTTATTTTTATTTTTATTGAAAAAAATGCATATTTATAAATATTTTTTCATCTAAGTAGATGATACAGAATCATCACTTTCAGCCTCTGCAGGTGTCGTCGTACGTACAGGATCTAAATCAGCATCAGCAAATATTATTAACAATTAATAAACTTGTCTTACTAAAGTAGGGCTGTGCTTGCGCTTCTCGTGCCGTCAGCCGTTCCTGGTGGTCGTAACGCAAAAGTTTGTCTAGGAAATCAATGGCTTCACTCGTTATATACCGTTGATTCTCCGAGGTCACAAATCTGGACCATGGTTTTCTAGGGTACCTGAGCCGGTCGCGATCTCATAAATATACCAGAACAAATAATAAAACTAAAAAAACCATACCTGCCAAGTAGTTCATCATACTGAGAATCTAGACGAATGTTGTACTTGTCGATGTACGCATAGAGTTCGTCAGTACCGAGAACTTTCGTGATCTTGACCAACTGATCATAGTTATCGTGCCCATGAAAGAAAGGTTCTTTCCGAAAAATCTGCAAAAAAGACTTTTCAAAAAAAGTCAACAACCTAAAAAAAAAAATAATCACTACCATCGATGCGAACATACACCCGTAGCTCCACATGTCCAGACTGTAGTCATACTCCTGAAAGTCCACTAAAAGTTCTGGTCCCTTAAAGTACCGCGACGCCACACGGACGTTATATTCGGTCTTGGGATGGTAAAATTCCGCCAAACCCCAGTCAATGAGCCGTAACTAGAAGTAATCAAATCAGAGAGGATACCCAAAGTCTTGGCATTTCAGACAAACTTTACGGTGCTCGTGGTCAATCATGACATTGTGGGGCTTCACATCCCTATGCATGATTCCCTTCGAATGACAATAATCAAGTGCCTGAATTGTCGTAAGCCATCATAAAGGTCTCTCCGAACGCGTCCTATTCACCTTCAACAACTCAAACATGTAGTACCTCACATCCAGATCCGTGAAGCGGGGGTAAAGAACCTTGAAGTCGACATTGTGGACATATTCTGTAATCAAACTGGGAATCTTCGACGCCGGATCACGAACGACGTCGAGCAGCGCAACAACATTGGGTCCACCGGCAAGATTTTGCAATATCTTGATTTCCCGCTTAATTTTCTTCTTCTTAACCGGTTTCAGCACCTTTATGATACATTTCTCTTCCGTAACGACGTTTACGCCCTCGAAAACCTGCATGAAAGGGTCAATATGCCTCGTATGTTACGTTCTCAAAAGTTGCCAACCTCCGAGTATTTTCCTCTGCCAACCTTTCGAACAATCTCGTAGTGGTCCTGAGAACCCCATTGGACCTGTAAATTGTCTGTATGTGCCGAGTCAGAATACTTATCGCAAATCAGACATCGTCTCGCCTGATCGATACTGACCGTACTCATGCCATGAAGGGCCAAGCCTAGCATTAACGTCGGGGTAGGTACGTGCTACTGATTTAGCAGAAGTCCGACCCATGGGAGTTTGGTCCCAGAGGATTCTTCGTGGTAGACGCCTGCTCGTAGAAGCCTGAGTAAAGGCAAGGAAGGTTCTCACGCTCCCGCAGCCATGACTGGCGGCTCACCAGCTCATTGGCCAAAGAATATTACTTATACCAACGCCTTGCACTATCATTCATCTGTGGACCCAATCACTCGCTCTTACATTCGAGGCGATTCTAATTCCACGAGAAACCTCGACACAAACCGATCCCAGGTGGTCATTCGGCTCATTTCTTCGTCGTCTCATCCAGCTTCGGGGCAGTACGGTTTGTTTGCTGCCAGGAAACTGCCCCCTCGAACTCGCTTACTGGACTACACTGGAGAGGTTCACTGCGACGAACGGCTCAACTCTGATTATGACCTTTCTCTTCTACGCACTCGTGATGGCATGAACGTAGGCGTGGATGCTAGTGCAGTGGGCAATGAAGCTAGGTTCATCAATGACTTTCGGGGAATTCGTGAGAGACCCAACGCGATCTTCGTCGAGGGCAGGGTTGCGTCGGGTGAATTAAGGATGAGTGTCTGGAGCGCTGAAGCTGTCATCAAAAAAGGGGATGAAATTGTAGTCAGTTATGGCAAATCCTGGTGGCAGGCTCGGAACGTTTCTCAGTAGTAGCTTGTACTGTCGTCGCCGGAAATTCTATCGCAAAAATTATTATTTATCGCACAAATAATCGTAAACTCGTGCTTTTTGCAACCTTGACCCTAAAAGCTCCTGATGCATCCCAGGTTGTCTTCACAGGGATTCTCATCGTTTATTGCATTTTATTCGTGTTCTCGTGCCCAAAGTGGAACACGTACTCGGTCGTTTTCAACATTCAGGACAAAATGTATTCAGAATCACTGTCGTAGCCATATGAGGTGCCCGGGCTTAGGCAACAAGGTCGACATGTCTGTCAAATTCATACTCAATCAATTGACGGTTTTTTATTTAGCGTGCATTGCATGCGTCTCCACCACTTTCAGCTTCACCGAAGGATCCGTATCAAGTCCTTGGCCTAAAAAAGGATGCCACCGCCGCCGAAATTAAGAAGGTTTATTTCTCCGTAAGTGGGTTTTATGTTTTTTTTTTGTTTCGAGTGTGTTTCCCTGACGGCTTTTAGCTGGCTCGTAAATACCACCCCGACACAAATACAGACAAGGGCGCGCGCGATAAATTTGTTGAAATTCAAGAAGCATACGATGTACGCCATGAACACATATGCTTCATTCATAGCACTCAAAGCCAGGTGTACAGGTTTTGAAAGACGAGAAAAAAAGGGCTGCTTATGATAAATATGGCGCAGCCTCACAGCAACCTGGCTTCAATCCAGACGCATTTGAAAATGCGCGTTCTCCTTTTGGTTCTGGTGCCGGTGGGTTCTCAGGATTCCAAGACTTCAGTGCCGCATTTGGCAGTGGTGGCCAGGGCGACTTTTTCAACCAGCTTTTTGGCGGTGCATTTACCGGCGGCAGGGCCCGTGGGTCAGATACGGCACGAGGATCTGACCTCGAAGCGAGTATCGGATTAAGTTTCCTGGAGGGTTGCAAAGGCACGACGAAAAAGGTTACCGTAAATCCAATCGTTAATTGCAAGCCCTGTTCTGGCACTGGGCTGAAACCAGGAGCGAAACGGTCTACTTGCACCGATTGTGGTGGGACAGGCTCAAGAACATTCGTCATAGATAGCGGATTTCAGATGGCTAGTACATGTACCCGTTGCTCAGGGACGGGAACTATTGTGCCTCGTGGAAGTCAATGTGGAGAATGTCAGGGCGTGGGGAAGGTGAGAACGAGGAAAACCGTTCAAGTGGATGTCCCTGCGGGTTAGTCAGCTCCTTCGTGGATCTACATTGTCGATGTACTTACTTTCCTTTTGTAGGAGTCGAAGATGGAATGACCATACGAGTTCCTAATGCCGGAGATGCACCGTTATCTGGCAAAGGAAATCCTGGGGATTTACTTGTTCGGGTAAATGTGGCGTCGTCAAAAGTATTCAGAAGGCAAGGCGCCAATATCTACTATGATGCGCGAATTCCGCTACATACTGCTATTCTGGGCGGAAAGGTACGCGTGCCAACGTTAGATGGTGATGTAGATGTGCGCGTGCCAGGAGGGACCCAGCAGGGAGAAGAGATGGTATTGAAAAGCCGCGGAGTTGCGCCGGTTTTTGGTGGGGTAATTGGCGATTTATTTGTTTCCTTTTCTGTCCAACTTCCCAGGTCGGTCTGATCATATTCATTCGTACATATTTGCTGATTCCTTTACGAGCAGGAGTCTGACAAAACGTCAGCGTGAACTAATGCAACAATACGCAGATGACGTTGAAGGTCGAAGCCACATGTCAAGCAATGATTCGGCACAATCGCAGTCAGCTTCAAAAGACACGGGTCACGATGACAATGGTACGGCTTCTTTCAAACATCCAGCACCGCCATCTGGTGGTTGGATGTCTCGTATATCACAAAAGATTCGAGAGCTCATTAGAATCTGACTTTTAATGATGGTTCATCCACTAGAAGAGCACTTCAAGGAAACAAAACATTCGACCGCGGAAGGTTCATCTGAACAAGAGCCCGACGCGGAGCGAGCTGGAAGACGGAGGGCTACAGCTTAGTAGTAGATGGAAAAATTACATGTGACTAGACGATTATAGAAAAAAAAAAAA
>QLPE01000027.1:160562-171188 GCA_003314125.1 Hygrophorus russula | reverse complement strand
ATTCACATGTACTTACTGTCAAGAGTGAGTGAATTTCCCAATGGATTTGGATTGATAAAATGTTTTCGCTCAAAAATCTTTTTCTAGTTTGCTGCTTGGGTTTTGCGGCGATCTAGAGTGCGATCTTCCATGTCGCGAAGCCTATACCACAACGAGGCCTTACTACTGCTTTGGCAACATTGTAGAATCGGACCTATTGCGCCTTTTGTCAATTCAATTCCTTGCTTCACGAAGGCTCCAGACGGATGCATAACAAACGTCTCGCTAATCTCTTGATCCCGGGTCCCCGATCTTTTTTCAGAGCAGAGTCTCAATGAGCTTCTTTCTACAAGGCCGAATAATGGGACGAGCCCACTGGGAACCTGCTCACGTCCCACGTATAAATTTCTCTCATAAAAGTATGCATCGCCAACGTGTCCCCCCCTCCTCAGAAACCAACGCCTCTACATTATGGTGCCTACTGAGACATCCGAGACATTAACCGGACCGCAATTATTGACTGTAGCCCACGACGAGGAGAAGGATCTCGGGATCATTTCATTGCCTCGTTCCGTGGTGCACAGGTTCTCGCCCTCCGAATCCACGACATGTCCTAGTGAATCGTTTCGTACGCATTCAACTACGTCCTCTATTCGCGGACCAGACCGTACTGGCACGCAATCCTTGTCAACCCTCGGGCTATGGATGGCCCACATAGGGTGAGCAGAATCATATAGCAGTCGCTAGCTGAATCGTTTAACCTGAAAGAATATGTGTAGAGCTGCCCTGACGCTTTTCCTTGCTACAACTGACGCGGTATGTTTTTAAACAACACATTCAGCTTCTTTGTTTTATTCGGTCTCGCACTGTGTCCAGACAATTGTTTCGACTAGTCTGCCCACGATTGCCAGCGAGCTCAAAGCATCACAGAATCAGTATACATGGGTTGGGGTATCATATATGCTGACACAAACGGCTTGTCAACCACTCTATGGTCGAATCTCGGACCTAATTGGTCGAAAAGTCCGCTAATTTTTATCCTTAACTGACGGGGATTATTGACTAATATACCCCTTAGAACGTGCTATACATGAGCATATTCATCTTCGCTGTCGGCTCCTTATTCTGCGGTGTAGCAAAAGTAAGTCGCCGAGGTTTTTTTTTACATCTCATTGTTGAAGTGCCACATACAGACAATAAACTGGCTCATTATCGCTCGTGGACTGGCCGGTATCGGCGGGGGAGGTATTGTCAGCTCAGTATGGGTCGTAACATCCGAAATTGGAAGTATAATAGGTCTCGATAAGAGATAAATCAAAGTTAATCCTTATCGTTCACAGGTTGAAGTGCAGAATCGGGCCAAATGGTCACAGGCATTAAGTGTTACCTGGAGTTGCTCAGCTATCGCAGGTCCTCTCCTAGGCGGTTTCTTCAGCAGTAAGTTTGATGTTCTCATGTTCGTGAGCTGATGATCCTCATGGAGATCTTAGCGGGCGGCTCAAGTGTACTAAGCTGGAGATATGCATGTAAGAACTTAACTCTGTGACTTATCTTGCTTCTGATCTTCCTTCCCAGTTTATCTAAATCTTCCGATATGCCTTGTCGCGTTTCTGGTGATCGCGCTTTCCCTTCGCAATGTCCATCTTGGCCGATCACAAGATGCATCGTGGCGAGCATTGGGACAGAGCTTCGACTTTGTAGGGTTGTAAGCATTATCCAATCTCATAATTGATACCCTCCGACGGTATTTCTCTCACTGGCAGATTCCTCTTTATGAGTGGTACCAGCAGTATAGTAGTCGGATTCAGCTTTGCAACAAGCAGTGGTTGTGAGTTGTCATTCCTATAATGAATACCGACGGTCTAACCAGCCACTAGGGACTTCTCCGTCGACCTTGGTGCTCATTATATTAGGGCTCGTGGTGCTCGTGTGTGGTGGCATTTACGAGGTCCGCACAAAACGTGATGCCTTATTTCCTGTCACGGCGTTCACGGATCTAACGACCAGTATGTAATTTCTGCACCGGTTCTATTTGAATTTGTCGCTTATTTTTTCGGGGAATCAGTCATCATCCTCCTGATTACTTTTCTTCACAACTTCGCATTCAATGCTGGCACTTTCTATTTGGCGCTATTTTTCCAGGTCAGCATCTTGTTTTAGGGTCGTCATAAGACGTGGTCACTTAACACTATGGTCAGGCGGTTGGCTCAACGCCACTTCAAGCTGGTATCAAGTTACTTCCTTATTCGCTTGGCTCGTCCTTGGCTAGCATGCCAGCTGCCTGGTTCATCGGATACTGGCAGAAGAGGAGTCGAGATACAAGTGGACAAAAATGGGTGATTTGTGTTGGATTAATGATCTCAACTTTGGGTTTTGGTGCGCATCCATGAATTTTTTTGGACATTTGAGAATTCAACCTCTGTGCAGGTCTCATGAACCTGCTCCACGAACGAGCCTCGACGGTCATGAAGGCCACATTTCCCCTCGTAGCAGGTGTGGGATTAGGGTTCTTATTCCATGCACCCTACCAAGTTTTCACCCGGGCACTGAAACCCCGTGAACTTGCAACCGGAACCAGTGCCTTTCTCCTCGTCCGGTTTACAGGTGCCACTGTTGGATTGGTAAGTTTGTCTTCCGTCCCAATTCTTCTAGTTTGCTTAAACTTTTCAGGCCGTTGCGGGGGCTATTTTCTACGGCCGAGCGTCCAGTCGCATGCCAACCGCTGCTGTATCATCACAAGGCGGGAAATCGTCAATAGACTTCAGTCACTTGAGTTCAATCGAACCGCTGACACTTAGATATGAGGTGCTGCACGTTGTTTCATCCTCGATCGGGGTATGTTCGACGTATAGTCGTTCGCTATGATCCTGACACTTGGATCGATAGACTGTCTGGACAGTGTGTGCACCGTGCTTAGGGGTCGCTCTTGTGGTCAGTCTACTTTTTTGTTTCTCGCTTCAAACACACCTAAACTTGGGCAAAAGATATCGATGCTGCTGCGGAACCTGCCAATTCAGGAGGCTGTTGACTTGACTATGTCAACACAAAAAAACACATCACCGGCGGACATGTCAACCGTTCCTGCAGTTGTCTGAATGTACTCGGTGAGTATGTTACGTTAAGGTACAAAGATACCTTTTTTGGTCTTTGGAACGTAGATTTTCCGTAGATCTGTAGATATAGACCTGAATGACGTCTGTACATTTCATTGTATACTCTTCATCAAAAGATGGCTTTGGTGTATAACGACTCACGCATGATCTCACACTCGTTTTTTTTTTCGTGAACGTGCAGCGGTAGCTTTTTCCTTGATGGACCTGACGACTCCCGTTATTCCCGGCACGTAAAATAAACTGGATCGGATGTCGTCAATCGAGTCCGTATTGATGAACACGGGCTTCGGTACCGCTTACGACCAACCGCTAATGACTGGGGCCCCGGTTATTCAGCTTTTTTACGGACTAAAAAATAAAGGCCGCGGTAGTTGTTGGACCGTTCGTATATGTTCCTCGTAAAGTTGTACAGCAGCCTGCATTCGCAACAGCCGAAGTTACATAAAAATATCAAACATCAGATTGGTTTTCCAGAAATTAAAGCCGCCATCGTCCCGGACAAAGAACAGACATGCATTGCGAGTCACTGAATGGGTTTCCGAGTCCCCCCGAGTAGAGGAAACTTGACTTCGAGAACACTTCAAGTTCTTGCACCGTGAAGTCGACCTTCCTTCACGCATCTGTGGCATCGTGGTCGCGTCATCACATGCAATGACACCGTTTCTTGAAACTTGCAAGCCAGCCAGAAATTTCCGAGTCGACTTGAAGAAATCGATAAACATATGTCCAGTACCCTGCAAACCATACCCTTAGCAACCATATATGCTGAGATAGATAAACTAGCTTCAAGTTGCTAGGAACTTTGGACGCTCAGCCGTCACGGATCGACGGGCCGCTGTATTATACCAGGAGCATGAACGTAATGCCCTTCAAAACTTGGGATGGAATGCCAACATTCCCCTTAGATTCCGGCCTCAGAGAGTTTCCCCCCCCCTACAATTACTGTTTTTCCTTGAGCATCTGGGTACACGTAATCGATATCGCGATATTCAACGCCCTTACACACCACGATCACGGTGGCTTTTGAGCAGAACGAGGATCATTATATCTCAGAACGGTGTGACGGAACGATCAAGAACGATTAACATACTGGAATAATACGCCTCCGGTGATTGGGCATTCTCCAGACGGGCTTTCTGTCTTTAGGAAGGGATTCTGGCCACTTGAGATGATGGTGTGCATATAAAAAACGGACGCCGCGACCATCATTACACACACGATCAAGGGCAGCGGCTCAGTGAGATTCCAGAACACTACGCGAGCGGAAAAGACTCGGAGGATGTTCAAAGAGCTTGTCACGGTTCTCTTCTGGAAAACCACGGGATGTTAAGATCCCTTGATTTCTAGATTTTACACGTGGATCGGTATTTGCTGTGATCATGGGTGAAAAACGAAGACATACCTGTAAGGAAGTGATCCAGATTGGTTTAACAGTAGACTTTTAGGGCTTCCCACAAGCTTCGAAAATGGCGAGGCATTTACGTAAGGCAAAGAAGAGACGCACAGGGGCTACTTGTACACGTAAAGATACTTAGGCATCGGCGTGTAACGGGATTTGGGGAGCTGCATAAAATGCGTGAGATAATGGAGGAGATCTTTCAGAGGTTTACGGACCTGAATGCTTTGCTAGTTGGGGGGTCAAATGATTGACCAGAAGACACGAGACAAGATCTGACGAGATATGGCGTAGAAAAAAACCGTGACGGGGGTAATCGGAACTCGGTCCTGGAGAGAGAGAAGACACGAGAGAACAAATATGCGGGACGAAGAGGAAAACCGGAATATCAATTGATGAGTTTTGACGGGACTTCAGGGGATCTTTGTGCCCTTGCTGCATGTCACTCGGGTTTCGACCTTGCCGGGGATACACTGTATTAGAACAACACAACCCACTGGACACGTCTGATAAAAACTGTTCTGAAGACCGCCTGGTAAAAGCTGGTTGCCTCCGTCCGACCAACCGGGAACGAAGCACATGTATAGCAGAGCCCTGCGACGAAGATCCGGGCCGTACTAAGCCTGAGACTGGCAAAGATAAGAAAATTTCGAAAATTTCTTGTAACGAAATTTTTCAAATAATGGGCTGGGCTGTTGTTGCTAGGATCCGGTAATTCTTCATGTGACTCGACACATGGCACACGACCTGTTTTTTTCGCTTAGCCCCCTGCTCGCGTACAGCGGTCACAAAGCGACGATAAGGGTTTTTGTCCCACCACTATCACTTTACGTTCCATCATGAGCCCAGTAGCTTCCCTTATTGCCTCAGAGGTCGTAATGAAAGGTCAAGGGTCGTCTTTAGGCAAAGGTGTTTCATCTGTGCACAATTTATCCGATATCAAGAAGAACGTATCTCGTTCTTCTACACGACAGGACATCGAAGGTCAATGTCAAGAGACAGGTCTGCGTCATGCGAATTTAAAACTCGAAGCCAGGTGAGGCATTATTCTTTACTGACACACTTCCTACTTTCCACTAGCCTCTCCTGGCACGTTGATGAATGAACACAGACTACCCTGACACGGTCTGATGTTGTCCGTCATTGTCGCATTCCGTGCTACTACTAATGAATTTCGTGCTCAAACATACAGGCACTACAAGTCTCCCGGCTTTGCTATCCAGCTACTCGAAATACTGCGACTCTTACGAGTACCTCTGTGGTCAAACACGGCTATCACACCACAATCTTTGAAAGTATTCAAAGTGTCAGGGTCATTGACAAACGCCGTCTTTTTCGTTTCTTGTCCGTCTCTCACCATTGTACCCACTCTTCTTCTCCGAATATACGGGTCATCTTCTGGCTCACTCATCTCACGCCCTCGAGAACTCCACACACTTCATATTCTTTCTTCTAAATATCACATAGGCCCTCGAGTCTATGGTACTTTCGATAATGGTCGTGTCGAAGAGTATTTTGACTCTGTCACTCTCACCGCATCTGACCTACGTGTCAAGCGGATCAGTCGATGGATCGGTGCGCGCATGGCCGAGCTTCATTCTGTCGACATCGATGTTGTCGACGGCTATTCTCGGGTGAAGGGTAAAGGATGGGAGATCGGGGTCAAGAAAAATGTTAGTTCATGGCTAGGACCTGCACGCGAGGCACTTGCTTTACCGGGCGTTTCTGACGCCATTCGAAAGGAAATTGACCTGACCGGTTTCGTTGAGGAATGGAACAGGTACATGAAGTGGCTGAGCGAAATAGAAAAGGTCGAAGGGGCGGGTAGAACAGTTTTTGCGCACAATGATGCGCAATATGGTAACCTTCTAAAGCTAACAAGGCCGCCTCCGGGCACACCTGAACACCGACAGGTGAGTCGGCTGATCCTTGCCCCTATACGATTCTCACTTTCATCGGGAAGTTGATTGTAGTTGACTTTGAATACGCTTCTCCGAACCCGGCAGCGTTTGATATTGCCAACCACTTCCATGAATGGACGGCCAACTACCATAGTCCGATCCCGCATATTCTGGACCCGACACTGTATCCCACGTACGAAGAACGGCGTAACTTCTATCTTGCCTACCTGGAACATTCTTTCCCCCGCACGACCGTGGCCACTCAACGCATCGGGAGTGCGGAATTACAGAAATTGGACAGGGAAGTCTGTGTCTGGAGTCCTGCATCGCATGCCATGTGGGCCGTCTGGGGGATAGTGCAGGCGCGGGAAGACTTGGAAGCTGAAGTCCATGTTCCCGAATTCGACTACATTGGTTATGCCCGGTGTCGATTTTCGGGATTTCGCAGAGGACTTGAAGAGCTTGGAATTTAATTGCGATAGTTTAATACATGTACCCATGCGCCCAGAGCGCTTGACTATCCAAAGGATTTATAGTTGAACGATAATGAATTGAATGGAATAAAAACATATTGCGGTTGACGACAACAAATGCAATGCAGACGAGTTGAGATAAAGTAGCCGGAATCTGTATCAAGAGAAGGAGGAAACTAGCTTATAAGGGTACGACGAGGGAATGATGAGAATTGCGATTGTTAAACGTTTTTAGGAAAGGGACGACGAATATGACACAATCCGGCGCAAGCAATGGAAACAAACGGTTGAGATGTGATAAGATTGTCCGACCAGGCGGCAGTTCATGATCAAAATGACCGTAGACGAAAACCCACGGATGAGGACCCTGTGTCCTAACTTACGCCCAAGCTTTCTCGTTGAGGCGGGAAGAGCCAACTGCAAGCTCGGACGTCGACCAAGGGGAGTGCTGCTGCAAGTTCACCTCACCTCCAGGACTGGAGGACTGGGGATATGGCGATGGTGCGAGATGGCTGGATCGAGAAAAGCTTCCCCAATTTCCTGCGCTACCAGACCGGACGTGCCCATTTGGACGTGGAGCGTGATGACCAGCATTCGGGGCACTCTCCGCTGATGTCAACCCAAACGCCGAGTGGCCGGAGACGGACGGTGGGGAAGTGGTGTAATTGATGTCCACTTCAGTTCCGTTGAATGAGTGACGGGCCGTGGAGCTGGCAGAAGCCGTCTTATTCATTCGCTGCTATAGATCGGCATTAGAACTGCTTGGATTATGAAGAATAAGAGTGTACCTGACTGTACCCAACAATATCAACACGGGAATTGTTATGTCTGCCCAAATCAGGACCAGCGGTGACAGGAACAGGGGATTTGACTGAGCTTTGCTCGGCTGCAGGAAGGAGTATACCATTACTCGCAAACGACGGATACGCAGACTTGTTCTGCTTCATGACAGGGTTGTCAAGAGTAGAGGTATCTACCCTCAACGAGCCCGTGGGTGGGCGACTGTTGAACTGGAAACCATTAGTAGGGGGACTCATGTCGACGGGTGTGGAACCATTGTTCGGTCCTGGAGCGTCTTGGCCGCGTTTGGCCGAGATCCGAGCGAGGAGAGAAACGGAAGCATCGTTAGGGTCGCTTCCCGTACTCGGAGAACGAACACGTCCATCAGGACGAGGCGGGGCCGGTACGTTGTCCACGCTGCCGGGTGTAACACCGGATGTGCCCGATGTCGGAAGTTCAGTGTGTATGAAGCAGCATCTTTTACCGTACGGGCAGGAACCGGACACCCAGAATGTCTAAGTACTCGTCAGTAAAAACTGACGAAAGATGGCCATGTGCCTACGTACCCTGCAAATCTCTGTCTTGTACTGATGATAAAGAGGATCAACATCAACTTCGTTGTCGGAAAAAGATAGTGATCTACCTTGGGATGCCGTGAAACCTTGCGAACTTCGTCTTCCCCGTGAGCGAACTGACATTTCGCACCATATCGGCATGTATTTTTCTCCTCCCAACTCCGGCATAATTCAGTCTTGTACAGGCCCAGCTTCCGATTATTGGCACTGGGGCCGTTCTGGCTGCTCCCGCCTCCGGGACTAGGCAGCCCGCCGTCCCCGACCATTCCCTGATTTTGAACAGCTCCATACGGGCCCGTGTACTGTGCCTGCAGTCTTGCCGCTATTGCTTGGGCCGCTGCCACATCAGGGCGAGAATACGCATCTTGTGTTCCATAGAACTGGTTGGCGTGCAGGGTAAGTGCAGCCGGAGCCATCGGCGGGGGAAACATTCCAGGACCGGGAGGCGCAAAGGCTTGCATAGTGCTGTTCAACATCGCTAGCGTAGCTGCATCTCGCATCGCCGAGGGGTCTGATGCGGAGTGATGATGCGCTCCACGGAATACATTGTGCTGCTGTTGGACACGGGTAACAGCCGGATGCGTGTCATGCGGGGGACCAGGGAGCATCATATCATATAGTTGCTGGGTGTTCCCGAGCGATAGGTGAGAAGTGTGGCCTCCGGGATACCCCAATGCCGTAGGGGCAGGATGTAAACCTTGGGGAAGGAATCCACGAGGGGGTCGATAGGCTATCCCTACTGCGGTATTGCTCGGTCGACCTGGAATAAATGATGGGGGGGTGCCACTTGTACCAGGTCCTTGGGAAATAGGGTTGAAATTCCGCTGTTGAATATTATAGTCTACTTGGAGTTCGTCACGATTAGGAAGCGTGGATGGGCTGGGCGCAGAGCGGTAGTCGTAATGTTGTTGGGAATGAGTTCGGGTGGCAGACTGGTTGGCGAGGGAAGGGTAAGTCAGTTGTTCGGTCGGAAACTGTCTGTCGTTGGGCACGTTGGATTCCCGATACTGAAGGGCGGAAGACCACTGCTGCATTTGCTTATCTATGGGGTCTACAGCCGGCAACTGACTATCAGGACCTTCACCTGCTTGCTGAAGGCGACGTAGATCGGCCGTTGACAGTCCGCCGCTGAACGAATGAGGCCGCTCCTTCACTTCTCCTACAGTGGTAACTTTGAGGGGACTGGGTGCCAATAGAATCTGGCTTGTAGCTGATTCCTGAGAGCTGGAAATAGTGGTATCTGTGGATGATCCCCGTGAGTGTGATATATTTATCTGATGCTCAGATGCATTTGGGGAAGAGTCGACGCTGTCGTTAGAAGAAGTTTCGAGAATACTAGTTTCATTGAGGGCCACGGCAGTGGCCACCTTTGATTTCGGAGGAGTGCGGATCTGACTATGAACATCCTCTCCATGATCGTCGCCACCAATATTTAACCTGACGATTTCGTCTGCGAGGTCCCATCCAGATGAATCGGCCTCAGAATCAACGAGTTGACCGGTGCCATTAAAACGCCACCGGGTGTTACTCGGAGTAACCATGCCACGATCAGAAGGTGAGTTGTTGTCAGATTGCATAGTGCGTGAAGGCATGTTGGATGGGAAGGAGAACTTTTGAAGAGTCGCCGTTGTACGACGGATAGGATTTGTTTCGTTAGATAACTGCCAATTCTTTTGGGGGTGTGAAAGTTGGTTTGTGCACAGCCATAAACAAAGAAGATAGAAACGCACCTCTAAATGGTCCAGTTGATGATTTTGAGCCCAAGTGAGCGTGTCAGAGGGCTGGTTTCGATTCGTGAGGATGATCGGTGGAAGTAAATCTTCAGTGTTTGGTGAAAAGAAGAGGTTGGTTGCCGCCGATGATTTCGTGACTGCTTCATGCATTTAAAACTAGTCAGAGACATGCTGTTAATGGATAGACGGATCTTGGTTGTGGTGAAGACTAACCAGGTAATTAAAAAGGTCGGTGTCGGGTTCCAATGATGATGACGATGTGGATGATGTTGGATTGCTTGATTGATAAAAAAAGGGACGGTTGAGGACGTGGTGAGAAATAATCAAAAATGATGTGCACTCTGAGGCGGTGTGGATAGATAGCGCCGTAGTTGACTAAAGATTTGTTTAGCAGAGTTGCGAGTTTGAAAGTCAAAATTGGAAAAGACAAGATAGGTATAAAAAGGACGTTAAGGAAGTCGTGAGGAGGAGTCGTGTGTAGTCACCGCGTATATTGGAATAGAATTTGAGGGAAGGGGACGATCCTAATAAGAGAGAACGTGAGTGTTAAGAAGGAAGGGGCAGCGAGGCAAACGGCTGGTCACTGCAAGGTTTTTGATCACAACGTGTCCACAGCGTGAGTCACTACAATTATTATTATTATTATTATTATTATTGTTTATTCTTCCTCGTCATC
>QLPE01000027.1:61020-160412 GCA_003314125.1 Hygrophorus russula | reverse complement strand
GTGCTCACCGCCGCCGTCCAATATCTCCCCTCGCAAATTTTAATTATCCGACCGACTTTCATCGATTGTACTCGTCCTTGTTCTAAAGCTTGTAGCCTTATCGTTCGGTAGATTCTCCTATACATCAGATTTTGGTTCTTCTAATCGGGTTCTAACTCTGCTCCGATCTACACGTGTAATCCCACACCGCATCCTCCTTCACTCCGACCCACTCTCCACTACATCGCCCTACGCCCCAATCTGATTCAGGACATTATTTGTATACTCAACAAGTGATGGCAAGGATAGGAAATCGTCGTGATGTCCGTGTCTCTCTTGCTGATAGGGCGCTAACTGCCAACCTACTATTGTTGCGCAGCGTCTTCAGAACGCCTCGTGTTTGATCGTGATACCATCTTTGTGGAACTCCTGTCTATATTTGTTTTTTTTAGGGTGAGGCACACATACAACTCTTGGTTTCTGCTCGCCAAACACTTGGAATACCGTTGAATCCTAGCAAACCCCACTGTATTACGCTTTCCACGAGTGATATATATCAGATTCGGTCTCAAATCATATAGAACTCCAAGGTATCCTACTCATCCACATATGGTCACAATTCAATCCCCGCGATTCTGCTCATTTTACCAGTCTCTCTCTCTGGTGGTACAGGCAATAATCACAATTTCAATCCGGTCCGTTATCTTCATGTACAAGTTCTACTAACCCTACTGTATATCGATCTCATCAAACGTCAAACGTTCCCACTAAACCTGTGTTTACGTGTCTGACGCCCGCTCACCAGCCGTCAGTCTAGACATTGACGCGCCGCTCTACCCCTGACAAGCTGAGGAACATCCCGCCCCCCCCTTTCCGTCATCGATAAGGATCCTGGCACGATCGCTCCACTCAGTCCCTCTAGTCCTGGAGATTAGCTAGTGCTCCTCAAAATTGCTCGTGCCATAAGAAATACAGAAGGTACGTAAATCTAATTGTTATTTATGCAACGACATTTAACAACACACGTGTAACCCCGGTGTTGACATGTGTCATAAAAATCTACACTCCCCCTCATGCGTCTGTTATAAAATACATCAGCGACCTCATGCATTAAAGGCGGCTAATGCTCACAGTATGATGTCCCGACCAGCATAGTGGATAGACACTGCAATTGCTCCTCGTCAAACGCTTGTTGGTCTTTATGCCACGTGTCCTGTGACAGTCCGTCAAGACTTGAAGCAATGTAATCAACGATCGCAAATTACCTGATGGGTCTGATTTTGCATGACAAGTGAGCAACGGACTTTATCTAAGAAATGTCTTTCTCACCTTCTTGAACTCAGACGCACACTTCCGGATGGTAGTCGATATCGGAGGGGGGTCAGTAGCATGAGGTGCGAGAACTGCATAAATGAAAAACCCATTAGGAAGGAAGCGATAAAACGATGGCTAGACCTTTACCCTCCGTCAGGGATGGCATCCACGGCGCAATTGAATAGGGAAAACTTTCTATAAGCGCACACAGTCCAAGAATCGCGGAATGAAGGGATCGCAGAGACTCTGCGTAGGTCCGATCTCCCCGTGGAGGTAGGACGATGGTTCGTGCTAACCCCACAAATCGATTCTAGGGCGAATGAAGCGTCAGCTCTTGGACATCACTGATAGTCCGCAACGATTGACCTTTAAAGGTATGATGCTTTGCCGTTGCGAGCATCTGACTATCCCAGAGAGTACTTTAGAGGCCATTTCTCGAACTTCCACATTCTCGTCGACTAGGCAATCCAACAGGACATCCATCACTTTAGAAACTCCAGTCGGAGTGATGGTCAAAAGGTTTCGATAGAAGAATACTATCAAGGCAGGCAAAGTATGGAGACGAATTCGCCAGGACTGGCCATCAAGAATAAGATTTAGACGTTGAAAGCTCCAAAAGGACTCACTTCGGAGGACTTTATGGCGCTGACAAAGTTTTCTAAAATAATCTTAACATACTCCGGCGGTGGCGTTACTGCCGAAAGGACGTATAGAACTCCAGAACTATACGTCTGCAGTTCGGAGCTGTCATTCAGTTCCGACATGAGAATGATCTCGGGCCTGCGAGTCAATTATGTCATAATATATGTACGGCAGTCGAGGGACGGGACGTACATCATCGCCACGGCGTAAGGAAAGACAAGGCATGCCTGGGCCCCATGTGCCGCATTCCATATCCAGTGGAGCACTAGAAATGACCGTCAGTTTGCGGTATGACAGGAACTGAACAATGACATACACGTCAAGCCAACTTTATCGTACTAGAATTTTTCCGGTCAGATCTCAGGAATGTTGGTGCGCTCATATAGCTTACCTCTGACTGGGCAACTCGAGGTGGAGGAAGGCGTTCCTCTTTCCATTTTGGCAGCTGCCTCAGAATGGCTGTTATGCGGTTTGCATATTTAGCTCGTCTGCGGTTACGGTAAGCGCAAGGAGTTGCATGTCGGCAGATACACGCACCGAATGTGCAGAGGATCTTCAAGCTCGTGACATGCACGTATGAACGCGCCAGTTGATGAATATGACGGTTGCCACTGGCTTCTGGTTATCGTGCACAATATCTGGGCAATACGTCCACTAATCTGCAGACATAGGTCGATGTTAAACACAGAAAGGCGTTCAAAGAAATCGTACGTGCCTCTGCGTATCCCGTATTAGCATTATCCAGTATCAGGTTGACGTACTTGTCGGACTGAGAATTAAAACGCAGTCCAAGGCAGTGGACCAGAATGCCGAACACAGAAAGTGTTTTGTTCACTGTGGCGTCACTTGAGCACCTTGCTCAGATCAATTAACAACAGCTCACACTCACTAGCAAATGCAGAATCGCCATTAAACTCAAGGGGTAGAGATAGGATCCACTCGACGAGAGGTCTATTACGGCGAGGATCTCGATCCACAAGCTGACACTGTAATGAGGTGAGCCACGGCGCAGGCGTAATGTGTACAAACTGACCATGAACAGGTTCTCCCAAAAAACCATAGTGTCAGGTTTTATCTGTGCAAAAATTCGATCCAAACGTGTGGTTGTCCACGACCATAATTGACTGGACAACGGCCTTGGCCAATGCTTCGAGCCTTAAGAAAGGGGACGTCAGATTGCTTCAAAAAGTAGTCGTCCGAAATAGCATGTACCACGTAAGAGCCCAGTGAGTAACTCGGCTCCAGCACGTTGTTTGAATCTGTCAGAGTCTGACAAAAGAGGATCGGCAACAGTCAACAAGTTCGTGATATCCTCATGCGGAAACATTTTTGCTACAGTCAAGTGTCACTGTTATGTTTCTTACAATATAGAAAAGGGCCTACCTAAACTCTTAATAAAAGAAATGTTTTCTGTGCGCAGTTCAGTCTTACTACCATTTCTGGTAGATTCCTGACTCCAGAGCAAGGATAGCTTGCTAAAATATTGGCCATGGGTCATAGCGTCATATATCGCTTTGAGGGCCGGGAGCGACTCGGGCTCCCACAGAAAGGGCGTGGTGTCTCCCACGGGTGAATAGCATTTAATCGTTTCGGTCCACGACAAAAACCCAGTTCGAATCTTGTCGATGTAAAGATCACTAGATCAACATCAACATCGCACACAGAGAATAAATCATCAAGGCCCACTCTTTCTGGTTGTATATAGGTTGCTCGAGGTTCCTGAGGAAAGTTGTCGGATCTTTAACGGAAAGTTGCTTCTGGAGTGGATTACTCCATTCGTCAAGCCAAAGCTCCTCGCCGGACTTTGCATAAGTGCGTATCTTGATGAAGGTTGTCAATTTCACCACAGCCCTATCGGGATATCCCCATCATAACGACATGAAGTATGAGGAACCAACGGAACGTACCGTTGAGCATTCACCCTGATGGTAGGCTGAGGGCTGATGGAGTGTTCCATGAAAAACTTGGCAACATCGGGCGATGTAGGAACATCTCGTCGGAGGAGGCCATAAAGAAACCTTGCGGCCATTTGCACATATCTCCACTTCATATCATATGATCTATAAGCAGCTCCACCGCAGCACGTCCATGAAGCTTACATGTGTCTGTGGCCTCAATGCAACTTCAAGGATCGATGAGATCTGTGAAAAGGGTAGTAGAGATTTGACTTAAAATGGCATAGAACACCACATCTCTTACAGTTTGATCATAGATCAGACTCCCCCTTGCAACCCGTCCCGGGCGTTTAGCTATGGCTTCTTTAAGAAGCCTTTGATCGATAAATGAGGGCGAGAACTCGGTTTTCAATGCAAGTAGGGCTTCCTCGACACGAGGCGTTTCTAGGCTGTAAGCGTCGGTATGCACGGCTTCTTCGTTTAGATGGCCTAAACAGTCCTGGGCTAGACTGTTGACTAATTTCTGCACTGAAGGCTATGGAAAAAGGTCAATTAGCTCGAAGAGCACGTGCGTTGACAGTATCTTGAACCTACCTTCTCCTCGTGTTGACACTCAAGTAAAGAGAGGAGGTATCGGCCATGGAAGCCTTGGTCTGTGGATAGTCAGTTAGATTAACCAATACCTATATTCTACCCCTTACCAGCAAGGGCATATGCAGCTATTCTAGATATTAGCCAAATACCACATGCCAGAGTAATACTTCATACCGGTTCCTTTATTCCATAAAACGTATAAAGCTCCCTTCATGCGGTCCGGATCGCTACCTTTAACCAAGGCGTCGAAGAGAATGGGAAGAATTAGCTTGGTCGATCTCACGTAGTACTAAAGAAAAGTAAGGCCAGATAATTCCTTTAAAATTAATGCTTCTTACACCGCAGACATTGTGGAGGACGGTCTGCGCCTGTCTATAGCACACGAATAAACAATGGATCAACAATTGCCTTGCATCCACATACCGTCGAACCCTACTATAAGGTGACAGGGACAGTTCGGCCAGCTCTCCGAGGAGCTTGTCATCAAGTGCAGAGCGACGGCGATAAAGGGCGTGCATATAGACTCGCCCACTGTGGTAGACCTGGGCGCGTTTCACGAAGACTAGCCTGGTGTTGTCTTTTTGATTTGCCCACAGGCGGTTGAGACTACACCCGTCTAATTAGTGATTGGCAAAAGAGGAAGGAATCTACCACTTACTCCCGGGCCTGTGCGTAGTTCTTCTGTAATGCGTTAAAATCGGTCCTGCTCAGCCCGTATTCCAACAAGAAAACGTCGATAGCCTTAGTGACGCCAATAACTGCGTCGATATGGTCTTCAACCTCGGTATTCTGTCGTAGTGCTGAGGCCGCTCGTTGTATTATGTTCCCAAAGCGCGTCCGGTGTGCCATAACTTCCTGGTACCGCGGATCTTTAGGGTCAGTCAAGGCGAATCCAGCCTTGGCATCAAGGGACGAAACGAGAAGACCATGCATTTCAGTGTCTTCATTCAAGCAAGGATTTGCTACCTCCTTTATTTGTTCCTGCAACAGAGTGGGAAGTCCACTCCAAATTGACCTGCAGGCCTGTAGGTAGCTTGAAATCGACATCCGTTGGTAGGTTTTCGGAATCGTTAAAAAGCAGTAGACTTACCGACAGAAATCATTCCGGGAAATATTGTCCCATTGGCTTGTTGTTGTGAGGAGGGACTCGACCTTGTCCAAGGCAGGTGCGGCAATTTGATCCAGAATATCCAAGATGAATGTAATCTCCTCGGAAGATGGAACTATGGGGTAGTAAGTATATATATTGATCGTCTATGTTGTTGTCGCCCACCATGCCACTCGATGCTAACGTCCTGTGCTTCGTACATCCGCCCCCACTGAGTATTATGATCCTTCTCAAAGTCTGGACAGAGTTTTAATGAAAAAAATTTAAAAACGAGCATGACAAAACGTACCAGGATCCTCCCATTCATCAGTGTTGACAAACCGTCCATTAATAGGGTATACACTAGCGAGGGTATGTAGTACCCGTGTAAGAAGACGACCGGTCCCATTATATCCGCGTTCACTTTTTGTCCTGTTTACAAGAAGTGCCAACAAACCAATTATTTGCTTCTTGTGCTTCACGAGCTGCCGCAAAAAATCAATCGTTTGCTTGCCACAATGTTTTGGCAAACTATCACTCACTGCAGCACCGCCGGATCCAAGACTACCGCGGAGAATGGACATATCTATAGCACGATTCAATTAATCCATCCCACGANAGCAGTTCGTAAATGCTTACTCCAATGCAATGTAGTATCCGAAGGCATAGCATCGTGGCTGGAAGTAGTCCTAACACTCGATGCCCCATGCTTTAACTCCTCTTCAATCTGCCGAACACAGAATGGCAGGAACTTCGCAACAGTCGACTCAGGCCTGGCTCTCGCTAGACATGCCACAAGTTGGCCGAAGGCCCTCACAGAATTAGATTTTGCATTTGTCGTCGCGTAGTCGAACACAAGCTTCAGCACGAAGTCGAAGAGCTGGTCAGAGAGGTGAAGGCAGACGATGTCGAGCATACTTTGTATGGATTTAAGGACACCTTCTTCGGCCTTACCACCTGTCATGTTTTTGTTGCCACCTTCTTCTGGGAGGTTTTCATACAGCGCAAGCACCCGGCGGAATAGAGAGATAACCCAATCTGTAGCCATGCAGAATCAATCTAAGTCGGCCATGGAATGTTCACGAAAGCCTACCGGCAAAGCCAGCCGTGTTATCTCTAACAAGTATCCGTTCATCTTCTTTACTGAGAAAATTTTCTGACTCGGTACTTCCAGGCAATGAAGTGTCATCATCGACATCCATAGCCTCGCTTGGACTATCATTTGAATAACGTAAACTAGATTGATGAATGGACAAGTCCCCTATCTTGATGTGTTGAACGGCAGTAACAATAAACATCGTAGCGCACACCGTCTTGATAGGGTCATTCTGCACAGTAAAATTAGAATCTCGTAATAAAAGGCGTCAGGAGAAATACGGACGAGATCAATCCCAGGAATACACAACTCTAAAAGAGGCACAAGATGTTTAGGTCCACCAAGCCACAGCTTTTCTGACACCAAGGGTCGAGAGATCCCAGATAACATGCTAAGTACTGCCGTCGTTCGGTGGGTCTCGTTGACAATTTCTAATCCCCCGTACGCTCGTTCGAGAAGCTCCGGCATGATGAGCGAGGGTTCCAGCTGGGCCATAGAGCGTAGGGCACCTTGGGCGTAACTCATAGACATAGGGTCTTTGGAGAACATGGCAAGGAGTGCCGGAGTGCGCAAGACCTTGACAAATGCTCGACGAATGGCCGGCGTGAGACGATGGGTCTGAGGGGATATGCGAGTTAACCTCGTCTGAATAATGATGAAACACGACACTTACAACGGGTGTTCTGCATGCATGTTGTTGCTCTTCCATCCAGCGCTTACAGAACTCAGTTGTAAGACGGTGCAACAAGGTGGTCAGCTGAAGCAAAATAGTTAGATGGAAAGGGCTAAGTTCAGTATACCAAACGTACACTCAACGTCCACGGGCCAGAGTTTGATGGATGGAAAAAGGATTCAGTTGAAGTAATTAGTCTGTCCAAGGAGTCCAATGCTTTTGAGCCTGCCATATACCCAGTCTGCTGTTCAGGAAGTCCGCCCCCCTCGTCGTGCCTAGAAGCATCACCGCGGATTTCTCCGTCAACGGCCATTGAGTAGACGAAAATCTTTGCAATCGCATCTGCGCGGGCGTGAGAGTATGTTGAACATCTCAAACGATTGTACTCACGATATCTACTGACGGATTTCTTTATCCTTAGTGATTGTTTGTCCGCCATGGAATCGGCATGTCCTGCTGTCGTGCTAGATCCCTGGAATGATACAGTCCATGAGTAAAATAATGAAAATATATCTTCAACAACGACCGACTCTTGTGGATCCAACAGGAACATCTATTAAATAATAGTTAGGCTGTGACAAAATGCTGCTGAAATAAGTGAATATGCACTCATCGAGCCTAATCCCTTCCCTATAAGCAATGTCCATTCAGCTTCATTCCAGATCCCGACGTCTTTCCATTCCGCGCCGCCTTCGCCAGCGACACCGGATTTGGCGGCAACATGTTCTTCAGAAAGTTCTCCAGCAAGATCGATGAGCCTGTCGTCCATCACTGAAGAATTAAAGGCTTCCCAAAGTTTGAAGAGAGAAGGGAGATAAAGGTGGGTGTAAGTTGGTGGAAGAAAGGATGTGATGACTGGAATCATCGTTAAAACTGACTACAAATATACGTCGGAAAGTGAGTGTGATAGAGTAGATAATATGGTACATAAACACACGTCGTTAGTAAGCAGCGGGAAGAAGGCCGAGAGCATGTTGGGTATCTCGCTTGCAGTATAGTATTTCCTGCATTGTTCGGCGACGAACAGAAGAATGTTGACTACATTTCGTCTGTGACGATCATTCAATCACCAACCACCAAGACAGTGGAACGGCACATACGAAGAATCCTGAACTCGTTTCTTTGGCCATAGTTCCTTTTGAAGTATACGCCAGAGAGGTTGCCAAGGTAGTTCAAGATCAGCCGCCTGGAGTCTCCTTTTCCTGCCAGGCTTACTGGAAAGTAAGTGGGAAAGCATGTTGGCCCAGCTACGAATTATTCGGGGTTCGATGCCTGGCAGGACGCATAACTCATAGTACAGACGAACGAGTTTAGCGCGAGTTGACTTTGCCATAGGATAGCGCATAAGGAGCCAACTGAAGGAACGTAAGTGGCGGTTAAATGGAGCTACCAGGGAAGATTTACCATTGCAACATGCCGTCCCAAGTGGTAAGTACGAGCCAATTCTTTGCTTGAGCACATACAAATATTTTGCCCACAATAAATTCGAGTTTTGCCTGCATCTCTTCTATAGATTCGCACTGGTAAGGCAAGGAATCGACGTAAGTTTGGAAAGAATTCCGCTGCTTCTCGGATGGAGACCGCTCTGGAGTGACAGTTCCAGAATCTATCGGAGTATCTGAGACAGAGATATCGTCGTCCTGCATATCGGACCAGTATTTCCTCAAGTCTACGCCAGTATCGGTAGAGTAGGACGCAAGCAAAGATGTGAGATCCATGATTGTAAAGGTGTTAGTTGATGGTAGAATTCAACATACGTGGGGTTGATATAAGGGAAATCACCGAGGGTGACGCGTCGTCTCCAATTTCCTAAAAATTGGCCTTTCTCTGACGAAGACGACGCGCAAGGTACGCGCGTTCTTTACTGCTACACGTGGCAAGCCAAATGTATTTCACCAAGCAGCTACTGCCAATCACTGCAAGACTGGCTTTGCCTCGTACCGTTATACAATGTCGTCGTCGGGCACACTTTCGCACATTTGTAAAGCCTTTGGCATTGGCATCTGCAACTGCAATCACAGCGTCATTCGTTTTCGTGCCTACAATACATCTTGACGCACCCACAGATACTTACAGTACGCTTGTTTTAATTCCAAGAAATTTTGCACCTCATTCTCTGATGTCTAGCCGATACTAGTTGACCCTGCTACCTCAATTGCCTTCCCAATCATCCTTCACGTTCCAGCCAAGATTCCCTTGCCTCCGTTTTCACTCATCGGAGCTGGCGTCAGAACCGTATCGTTTCTGGGAATCAAAGTCTATTCTATTGGATTTTATGCGGATACGAGTAATCCCAAATTAGACGTGAGCGAGGTCGCATTCAATTTTGGACGCCGTTAATCTCGTTCTAGTTGTCAAAATTCTCGTCTCCCGATGAAAAAATCGAACACATAATCAACAATACCGCCTGTGTCATCCGCATCAGTGCGTACCCGTATATATTGTCGCCTTCCCTTTCTTACCGTCTCTCTGTCCAGTTCCAACACGGTCTACATCATACAGCCACCTGAGGGACGCTTTCATGCGATCTCTTTATGCACGCATATCTCTCTCCAAAAAGAACGGCACTCTCTTAGCGGAAGAAGAACAAGACATCCAATCGCCGCTACGTAAACTCAAGTCCATATTTCCAAGTACCTCCTTTGAGAAGCACACACCTCTTGATATACTTCTTACTGCGCCATCCGCAACTAATCCCCGTACGTTGATTATCCGTGACCTTGGCGCTGTAGAAAGTGATTGGGTGGCGAGGGAATTCATGTTGGCATATTTTGAGGGAGAGGGACCTAGTCCAGCGGTTAGTGACAACTTTGGACCCTATTTTTACGCTGACTGACGGGAAAAAATCTTAGTTGAAAAAATCCGTCATTGAGCGTTTAGGATTATTTGGAAGCAGTTGCGATGTATCCCAAAAATTAACAACTTGAAGAATCGCCGTTGGGATGCTATATTATGGTTGTGTATCATTCTAGACGCCAATGTTAGCGCACATATATTATTTGTTTTTGGTCCAAATACCTGTTTGTGGAACTTGAATATTAGCTCGAATTATAAGGCCACGAGCTGGCACTATGGCTCGGTACCAACTACAAGCCTTCTTACTGCAGACACATTCCCGGTGTGTCCCTATCTTCCAGCATACCTCACGCTGCACTACGTCTGCTGAGTTAAGGAAGTACACAACGCGTCGTGATGCACCACATCCTTCTTTGCTCTCACAATCTCTTGATCTCAAACAACAGTCGATGCGTAGAGATGACGATACAGTTGGGCCTTTCCATCTAGGGCTCACACAACCGCCTATGCAGAAGGAAACGGTGAAGAAGTGGTCTGAGCTGAGTGCTGGGGGCAAAGGTATGCATCAGCCAGATTTATCCCTGAAATACTGACTGTGTCGCTTTTTTGGACTCATAGTTATGCGGACGACAGCCCGTACAACAAATTTTGGTGTTATTTTACTAGGCGCTGGGCTCTCTGCTGTACTTGTCTATGCTCTGACGTCGGAGCTTTTTTCTAAAAACTCTCCTACCGTGCTGTACGGTGAGGCATGCGACAAGATCAAAGCATCGCAGCAGGTCCGTTTAATCAAGTACATGTATGTCTCCCCAGGCATCTGACATTAACTCCGTCGTAGGTCGCGAAATATCTTCACGGACCATTATCATTCCATAACAATGCCCCATCCACCGTCCGCCCACGGCACCGAAATCGACATGTCTCCTCTCAAATTGTTGTTGACTCTTCTGGACGCGAGCACATGCTCATACATTTCTTTGTATCGTGCAAACCTGGCTCCATTCTACCAACAGAGTCGTCTTATTTTGACTCTTTAATCCACTGGACCCGGCAAAAAACTACTGTCACCTCAGAACTCACGTTTGACAAATCGCTAATATGGATAAATTGTTTCGTGTCGGATATGCTGGAGAGGTCGAAGCGGTTGTTTAAATATCTTAGTGGAGCACCCATACCCCCGTCTCCGATACCAGCGGCACCGTCGTTGGATCCAAAGGTGCCGCGGAAAGAGGGCGTTAGTTCGTGGAGCTTTGCGGGCTTATTTTCTGGCCTGAGGGGCTTAAAGGGAGGACCCACGGTGGAATCACTTCGGGAGGCTGAGGAACAGGGCTGGACAGACGGGGAAGTTCACGCTGACCTAATAAGGGTGCGTCATATCCTGAGATGTCTGTCGTATTAGTATCTGACAACATTTGCAGAACAACGATGGTTACTTCGTATTCCGGTACTTATTGGTTGACATACCAAGTGCGTACCTTGCAAACTTTCTTGGGTTTTGGCTAACAGTACACTAGATTCGCGGTCACGTAACCGCCCACTGCGGGTATTCGTGGAACGAACAGCTGGCGTAAGAGAGAATGAATCAGTTATGCGGTGGGATTCATAACAATGATTCCAAACGACGATTGGGCCATGATCATTGACATTTCTCGTGATGCGAATGTGTATTATCAGATACAGGTATGTAAGAAAATCGTAATACAGGCGGGTTATGAGGGGGTTCTATTCTCCGAACAGTTTCTGTACACGTTTGAGCACCGAATCCTTGGATGGGTCTAAATGGAATTTATCAGACATTCCTTTGTCGACAAGGACCAAGAGAAACCTACCATATGGATGATCCTTGGAGGGTATTTCGAGCAATGCCGGGAATGCTTGCGTATACTTGTCGACGGTTGGCCGAATCTTCTCTGCAATCTGGGCAATAAATAACGAGTCAGTTCTGCATCATTGTAGTATAAAGCGAGTCCAGACATGTTGGTTAATTAGGAGAATAGCGATGTCATTTCGCTGCGTAAATTCCTGAAAGGCGCCTTCTATCGTCGACACTTGAGTCTCTGCGAAAGCCAAGGATCGGAAAACAGCAGGATGATGACAGCAGAGTTCAACACCCACTAGCATCGACTACTAGAAAGTTTTTCTTCTGTTGTTCGTTAATGTGGCCGACACCAGCAAGCAGAAGGCCTGTTATTGAGTCCTAATGGCAGGATCAGACTACGTAGACGCAGAAAATGGTTAAAGTGTACCTCATCTCCAATGACAGCAATCAAATTCCGGCCGGACGATGTGCTCGTTGTCATCGTCAATAAAACTATGAGCCGAAACAGGCAACACGGCTTGAGACCGACTCAGACGTCACTGATTAGACAATGGATATATTCAACAAAACCCCAGCCATTTCAGAGGACACGCTCCAATACACTCTCTACCCGCCTTTAGAACTATCAGACAAAATTTCTGTCACGACGTTCGCGACCTTGGTGGAAACCTATGTCGAATCATTGTTGCCTGCCTTTCTGTGGCACCGCGACGCATTTGAATTGAAAGTTGCACCTAATCCAGACAGAGATGGTTGGCTATTGGAAGGGAGAATGAGAGTAGGGGATTGTGTAGATGATGAATGGTGCGTCGTGTGGTTACTGAGACAGGTCAGCGCGAAGTGGGCCGTTGTTATTGGGTACGTAGTATATTATTCTCATGTCAATGTCACTACGACTCACTACCTACACATTTTGTGTCAGTATTTTTGATTCAGACGGTGAATTTTTGTTGATCGAAGCGGCCGAAGCATTGCCTGCATGGGTGAAGCCAACGAATGCCGAAAACAGGGTGCGCCCTTTGTACCTGGTAAGAGAAAAAAACGTTCACCCGTATATTTATGTATAGGTCTGGATCTACAACTCGCACCTCCATCTCGTTCCTATCTCACATGTGTCTCCGCCATCTAGAAAGCGTGATCGGCGGCCCGGCGGGAAAGAGAATGACGACGAAGGCGAAGGTATTGGAGCCGATGACGAAGACGATGATTTCATTTGTGCAGATGACGCTTTGAAGCTTGTTCGACAAGAGAGTATCGATACTCGGGCTCCATTGGAAGTTGAAAGGATCGTTTGGCAAAAGATTTCCATGTCAGTCCTTTTATTCACTACCTAAAATCGCTTATTAAGATATTCATTAGTTATCCTGCTGCCATCCGAGAACACTCTCACGTTACCAATGCTTTTCTTCCAGAAGATATTGCCCGGGCATTATCTTTCAACCCCTCACTTGTGCAGAAAGCCGTCGAAGCATTCTACACAAGAGATGCCATCCAACTCCGTGTAGGCAATTATATACCCGTCTCACATTTTCGATTCACTTGATATATTAAACAGGCTGCACATCGAATGTCGCGTTTCCCCCCCCAACCATGTGTTCTCCGGAATGTCAGAATGACAAGAACAGCATATGCGCAGGTGGTCGGGCAAAAATTCTTCCCTCCAAAGATATTTGGAAAATGGCAAGAAAAGGAGGGAACGGCAGAGTGGAGATGGCGAGATGTGGGCATGAAAATTGTGGGTCCCGTTTGCTTGGAATGCATAATTTCCCTATCATAGTCTTTGACAGGCCAGCGGTTTTGAAATGTTATATCAAGAAAGTAAAAGCCGCACAGATGCCTTAACAAATACTGCAGATGCCATAAGGTCGTCAGTAAGGATATCACAGATCAAACGGTGAAATGTGGTACTAATGGACCGTCACCGTAGACTGAAGCTCACAAAGATGCCCTCCGTCGCAATCCAGAATATGTCAAGTACATCCAAAAACTTACCACTGCGAACTATTTCCAAAGTGAGATCGAAGGATCCGTACTGTGGAACACACTGGAAAACAAAGCGGCGACCACCTTCGTTGCTGTCCGGCGAGAAGAGTATGCTGAGCTTGATCCTAATCACTCCCGATGCTAACCTCTCGACCTAGTGATGCGACGCGGCAGTCGTTTGCTGCTCTTGTCACAGCAGCAATTTCGCAGACGGCGAATATCCCGATCGCTTCGACATATAGCGACGAAGATTCTGACAATTGGCTTAATGTCAACGCAGAAAACTTTGACAGTATGTTAGAGAAAACAATGACCACCTCGAAGAACCGCGTGGATAAACCTTCGGATGACATGGATGTTGACGATGTGTCGTCGGAAGACCACCTCGTAAACGAGCAAGCATCAAAATTACAGGACTTGGCCACGAAAGTCGAGGAGTTTGTAGAAGGCGAAGGTGATTTGGAAGGAGCTAGATTTGAAGAGTAAGCATATTTATTCACGCGTGGTGACTCAAGCTAATAGGCTTATGTTAAAGTGAGGCATTTTCAGATGAAGAATTTAGTGATGAAAAAATGACATCAGACTCGGATAGTGATGATGAACCAGAAGAACCGAACAAGGCCGCTGCACGACAAGCTGCCATGGACAAGCTGGTCCCCGCTTTGGATCCTTCGGAATATGGGAAGATGCCTGCATCATTTCACGGCAACTCGCAGAAGATTGCCCTGACCACCGTGGAGACGGATGTCGTAGAAGAAATTAAAACTACAGCGAATGCAACATCTAATTCGGCAGTGCGTATAAAACCGATTCGACAGCCAATTTTAGAAAGAGACAGATATGACGGCGTCGATTCTGATGATGAAACTGATGAGGAGGATGCCGACGAAGATACTGAATCTGAAGAGGATCGACCCCAGGTTGTCGGTGAAATCGAGGTAGACATGGAAGAGGAGGAGGAAGAATTCTTAGAATTCTCGCGACAGGCCCTTGGCATCACTGACCAGCAATGGGATGAAATTGTACGAGACAGAAAAAGTAGAGGAGGTAAAGTCAGCGTCTATGATTAGTCGGAATATATGCTAACATGGCCACAGCGTTTGTGCCGTCAAATTCCGCAACGGTGAATGGTTCTTCTGCTCTAAACTCTACGACAGTCCCGGGGGGGCGAGATGTTACTCCTCGATCGAAGGCGGAAGTCCATTCGCCGAGGGATCCCAATCTCGACTCATTTGAGGCAGTCATGCAGGCTATGGACGCGGAGCTGTCCCTTTCTCGAATGGTAAAAACGGACAATAAGGCGGGCAAGCCCGGTACCCTTAAAGGCAAAGCCAAGACGACAGAACCAGACGAAGAAGAAAACATCGAGGCAGTAATGGACGCAGAGCTCAAATCTATGCTTGATGGTGGCGATGACGGAGACGATGAGGCGCCGATGGATTATAATCTGATCAAAAATTTCTTGGAGAGCTTGAAAAGTCAAGCAGGTTTATCGGGCCCTGTTAGTAACCTTGCTGGACGTTTACAGCCAGGATGGCAGCTACCTCGAGACGACTCTCTGTAATACTAACATCACGTGATTTCACCTCCTGTTTCTACCAACCACGATTTGAGTCTTCTTATGTGCTCAACGTTACAGTCATGATTCACGCAGTCCTCATTTGTTGGGACCACCATCCTTTCATACTCAATATGATTATACTCATATTTTTCTAGTTAACACCTCAGGTGCCGCTAGGTTAACCAAGTTCTACACTCCTCTCCACCAGTCCTCGCAGAATCTCGTGGATAAGATATTCTCCCTAATATGCTCGCGTCCCCATGGCCTGTGCAACTTTCTTGATGCGCCAGAACTTGAAGCATTCTTAGGCCCGAAAGATGACGAAGATGAAAGATGGCGTGTAGTATATCGCAACTACGCAACCCTCTATTTTGTCTTCGTTGTCGATGGAGCCGAGAGCGAGCTGGGTATACTGGACCTAATACAAGTTTGTGCTTAGGTGTCTTCCTAATCTCATCTTCAACATTAGTGCCGCTTTAGGTTTTTGTAGAATCGCTCGATAGAGCGTTTGAAAACGTTTGCGAATTGGACCTCGTCTTTCATTTCGATGAAGTATGTCGCCATTTTACACGTCAATATTGACTTTTAACTCCATTGGCAGGTTCATCACATACTTGCCGATATCATACAGGGCGGACTGGTCTTGGAAACAAATGTCGAAGAAATTGACAGTTCAGGTTCGTTATTATTCATCCGCCTGTTTAATCTTAGCATTTAGTTGGCTAATTTGTTATATCACAGTACAACAGGCGGCAAAATCACGGAAGGAATCCTTCGCGTCCGCCAACCCCCTGTCGCTGGGTGTTGGAGGACTAGGAGGACCTCGCGGTGCGAATTTGCAAAAGCCTCTCGGCTGGCTCACAGGGAAACTGACTGGAGTTGGAATTCGATAATTGCTTGGTATGCTGTACTAGTATATTTCAACGGGTTGTGCCAGTCGTCGGTGCAACCGACTTCACCGTCTAGACTCCATTAGGATACATGTAAACTGTCCGATGAAAATGAACTCGAGGTCGGTCAATATGAATACGTGCATGAAATAGTGTCAGGAAACAAACATGTGGATGCCAGAGCCCAGTGTTCAGTCCGCACCTACTACACGCGCAGGTGGTCAATTTTGGAACTAGTTTCCTGGTGCCATTGGTTGGGCCAGTGACGTTCCTTTCCGGGGATAGTATCACTCGGACAATCATGTTGAAAGTGAATTCACTTACGCTTCTTCTTTTTCTTTCCTGCTCCAGCAGGTGCCCTGACTGGCTGCGTTTCCTGCGGCGCAGGTGTGTTTATCGTGTCTTTCGGTGCAACTCTTTGAGGAGCGACAGGCGCAGGCGTGGCTGACAAACGCAGGTTCTGTCGAGGTCCGGGAGTTTCTGGAAGAACGTTTTCGGCACTAGATGCAAAGGCACCAGATGTGGAAGACATTTTTGAATGAGCAGCGGTTGTACGCATAGCATTCAGTAAAAGCATGTTGTTTTGTTGCTTCTTTGGGGCACCTAGCATAGCAGGTGATCGCCCCTTCCCTTGCGGTGCGGATAAGTCCCGCTGAGCCACCCCATTGGAAAGTTCTTCTTCAGCCACTCTTTTTTTGTTCGCCTCTTCTGAAGCTGACGGGTCTATGATTGGCCACACAAACCCAATACGAGGAGTATAGTCAGGCCGGTGTTTGCGCAATATGTCCAGTGACGATTGAAGAGAATAAAGAGATGTGAGCTGCAAGATTGTTCAGTCTCGAAGCAGGCATGACAAAACGAACCACTCGCTAGACGATTAGAAAGAACTGTGTAAACGTCGGGAGACTGATAAATGCGATCGTTCATGATAAAATAAGCTGCAAGAGGTCGCACTGGGACCAAACTAATGAGTGAAGGCTGGATCGGCCAGGTAAAGCGAACCTTCGTCCGGAGAAAACCGTTCTCTTTTGTGTATGATGAACATGGAAGGTGGTTCCGAGTGTACAAGAGCAAACTCCACGCCTGTAAATCGTCTACCGACCCTTCAAACCCATGATTTGCAGTGTTATGATTGGCCACTCACTTTAACTCTTCAGCCTCGTTCGCGACGGGCATCCCTGTGTGCATTGTCTGCATGCGTAACACCTGATTATTGCTCTGTTTGTCATAAAACATGGACGTGGCGAAGTAGTCGAAGACATTCTCAGTCGTCAACGGTCCGTTGGCCTGGATCGTTCAAAGTTTGCTTCAGGAGAGTATAGTCAAGAAAAGATGGTACCTGAAGCCATTCATGCCAAATGAAAAACCTATGGCTGTAGTCGTCGGATGGGTGGAGGTCGTCCATTTGCCCTCGAGGATACCCCTTGAAATGTGATTGCCATTTTCGGTCCTCGTGCAGTCCGACAATTAAGTTCGCAAAACAAACACGGTTTTTTACTGCCACTACTAAGTATATTCATTGCGACAGTCGGATGACTGTCGCTTTTTCATAAAAAGTAAGGACATGGAAAATACACGCCATGTTCTCCTGAGTTGTAATTAATGCTAGGCATCAAAATCACGGTAAGTAACAGGAGGCCTGGACCATAAGCACCACCGGGTTCGCAAGGCCTTTTTGACCGTTTACTGAGAAAACTGTATGTTGTCAGATATACTATAAAAGAAACTGAAAGTAGACAAGTTAGATCTGGTTGCAACTGAACACGTTCACACCTTGTTACAGACAACAGAACATGTCGATCAACAACTGTATACCTTGTGGCCGCCGCCATCAATCACAGGAACTGGACGGTTGACATTCGCCGCCGACTAACGTGGAGGACGGTTGATCAATTGAGTAGGACAGCATGAATGAAAGTTGTTCCGAACTGGGGAACGAGTTCTCCGGCCCGGGTGATTATTTGGCGCGACAGGAGTCAGTTGGTCGATGTGTTCGCAATGAAACATGCAGGAGCTGATATCATTTCACTATGAACGTGTTCGTGCTTACTGCTGACCTATGCATGATTTGTATGGAGACATCATGATCGCCTACATGATCGGGTGAGTAACTAAGGTGAATGAATGAGATTGTTATTAAGACCGGAGGCTCACACACGGAATTGCAGGCCGGTTGCAAGTGTTGTACATTCTAGCCCTGTGGGTGCATCTTGTATGCAATGTGTCTGAACACGAAAGCCCACATACCGATTCGGACTTTGTAAATGAACCGATGAATCGAGCCAGGCATAGAGTTATCAGTTACCAAGCGAGTCAAATAGGCCGCCGATGCCTGTAATATCTGCGAAAGACACTGGCGGCAGTGCAAGATCTCCAAGTGCACAGTTAGAGCAGTTGGAATTCCTTGGCATACTTGGCCGACGAATGCCGATGGGCGGGCTTGTAACCGCGCTGACGCGACCGACCGGCTATCGGTGGAGACATCAACCGAATCTTACGCCCAGGAGCTTACTAAAAATCCTGTTTATTTGACGTGGATAAATGGATATACAGCGTCGAGGCGCAAAGAGAAGGAACGAACAGAAACAAAAAAGAAAACATGACGAGAAACAAATAGAAAACGCCAACGCAAGTAAAACTTCACATGTAATAAATAAGTCGAGGAAAATGAGCAAATTCGAGATTACGTTCGTCGCGGGGCCAAGCCGTAGCTTAACGGTACGATACGCAACACGTCGATTAACGCTCGGCGTGACCGCGTCGAGAATGCATATGGGCACAGTAGACGGAAACGGAGCGGAGAGTTTGCGCTAGCCTGCAAGTAGAAACCATGTCAACTGTGGCAAGAGTTAAGAGTGGGAAGGAAATGACTGACGCATGAAAAGGCATCTAAATACGAGCGAGTAATATCATCTACTTGATGTGGCATCCACAGTCCCTTTCGCGGCCGACCCATCCCTTGCCGCACGAGTCGCACCAACCCCTTGGGCCTTTATCGACGCCAATTGACTTCTTAGTCAGCGCCGAGTGATGCGAAGAACAGATTGAATCGTCGCGATGGATACTGACAAGATGACGACCCAAGTCGTGCTTGCGACTGAAGGACCGCTCGCATGCATGGTGAGGACAAACGTGGGGTTTAACCCTGTTGGGGTCGTGGGTCCCCATGTGCGTCTTAAGATTATATGCACGGGCGAAGGCTATGATTGTTGTGTCAGTTTCACAAAAATTTGAAAAAATGAAGAAGCAAACGCACATCGGGGACAGACGGTGCATCGGTACTTTTTGCGCTGGTCATTCCTTTCGTCGTCGTCTGAACGAATTAAAGGTGCCGATGCCAATGGCGCTGATGCTACGATGGGTACTTGAGAAGAAAGCCGAGTGGGAGAGACTGTGGACTGTGCCATAGTGGGGGCACTGTAGCCGAGTTGACTATAATAGTCCGAAGAGGATGAATTATTGACGCGAGTGGGAGCGCCGTAGTCTGAGAAGCTAGTTCGGGGGGCCTCGAAAGGCTTTGTGTGTGTGGCAGGCATATGGGGGCTGTGAGGGGGTGTGGGGGGCAAAGTCCCAAACGAAGTGGGGTCGACTGTGGCCGAGAGGGTTTGTGTAGAGTTGACAGGTGCGTAGTCAGGAACACCGTCGACTCTGATCCTTTGAAAATCCATCTCGAGGTCGAGAGGAAATGAGTAGTTAGAGCCGTAAGAAGAGTGTGGATAGTTGTAAAATGACTCTGAGCGAGAAGAGCGAGAGTCATACGCCGACTCAGAAGAGACAGTTATGGTAGAAGGAGGGCCACACGTGGGTGTGTCAGACCTAAGGAAAGAATAGGCGTCGTTTGAGTCAACGGTAAGTAACTGAAGTTGAACCTCGTCGAAAGCCGCGAGGCTAGAATCTAATTCTGATTCGAAAAGGTCCGGGTGTGGAGCGAGGATGTCTGAAGGAGAATGAAAGGAAAAGAAATTGAGACCTTGCTGCTTTGCTAAGTCAGAATTATAAGTCTCAAAGTGAGGGTATGGTGCGGATTGCGGGTCAGTCATGGTACTTTTTAAACTGCGGAATGAGGGTTTTTGGTTTTTTAGACAAAGGAGACGAGTCAGTGGTGGTCAAAAGGCAACGATTGAAATTGCTGCGGAAAAGCCTTATACACGCAAGCGCTACCGAAAAGGCAGTGTCCCTTAAATTTTAATAATAAAATTGAATTTAATTTATTATCGCCCGCCTAGCTCAATCGGATAGAGCGTCAGACTCTTACACAAGGAGTGCGGGTTGATTGATCTGAAGGCTGCGAGTTCGACCCTCGCGGTGGGCTAGTAAATGTTTTTTGCTTTTTTTTTTTTAAATTTAAAAAAAATTTAAAAATTCTATTTTATTATCCTCGGTATGTACAGCAACTATACGAATAATATTAGTGCGAATCGTTACCAATCCTAATCATTCACTCACCTCAGCATGTATGGTACTGTGGACACAAGCGTAACCGCAAACGACGCCCACACAAGGTATAATCCAGTCCCAGGAGAGATAGTGAACCCCAGCGGTATAGTGCCATTCGACGCAAGCGTCAACTCAAAGCTATTGATTGACTCTGCCTTTTTAAGAGCTGATGTCCAGATGGCAGCCCCAATGAGGAGCATCAGACTGCTCAAGATGGCAAATATCGTCGACGCAAGGAAAGTGACCGTGTGCTTGGCCACACCACTGCAAACCCCCCGTTTAAAACTTTCGTCGTCGCCGGAGGTAAAGGGACCTACGTGACCAAGGCAAGTGATGCACAGATCGTACCCAAAAGAATCAACCAGTAAGCAGCTTGTGTCGATGTACCGAGAGAATTGTCCGCTCGGAAACTATTATTTGTAGGAATGAAAATATCGGTATATCCCGAATAGTTCGACACCATGTCAGATACAATCGCCTCATAAGGTCTGAATTTCGTTGCGACCGATCGATTCGAACAGGTGCCAAGTTTGTCGTCAACGTATGCACAATGGGCATAGAACCCGAACCGGTATGATTGTCTCAATCCAGCATGCACCCCCAGCGGTGCTGAAGCATTATTCGTGTAGAGGTCGTATATTTGGTCAGGGTAAAAATCTGCGGCCAAGGCTGCACTGAAAACCAAATCAATTAGAAAACACGGGATACATTCTAGAACAAGCACTCACCCATAACCAGAGACGTTGAGGCGAACCTACACTACGTTGATCAAAAAAGGTCAAGGATTGAACTTTGCTGACTTGCCATCGATATACCACGAGGCACATTAGTATCATTTATTTGTCCAACCTTTGGTATTCGATTGATAAGATACAAGAGAAAGTTCAGAACCGAGACGTACGTGTGCAAAAATGAGCATCATCACTGCGGCGAACCTGATTGAGTGTCAGTAAGTACTGCGGCTGTCAAGGGTAAAACACTCACGACAAGAAAGAAGCAAATCCGACGCATACTTCTCCGCGCATTATACCAGTAGAAAACAGTGGTGACGGTAAAAGCAAGAGGTATAATAAACAGCCCGCTGCCGCGCTTCGTTAACACGAGGACGGGAACGCGACTCGGAAGCCGGCAAACGGACGTCACGCTCAGGTTTGCGTCACCCAACCTTGTCTGCGGCATATAGGCTAACCGACTAGTACTGTACAACTTGAACTGTGTCAGTCAAGATGTCTAAACAGACTCCTCACAACCCTACTGCTAGTACAACTGTAGATACGTCACTGCACGCTCTCGGCTTCCCTGCGGCGGAAGAGAAAGAGGGTGGCTCATCGCCGAAGGGACGTGTTACTCGTGTTATGGAGAAAACCGTTGATAAGCTGGGTAGAAGTATCAGCGGAAAGGCGATGCAGCTGCCACAAAGCCCCTCATCTCACAGGCGGCTGTTCAGTATCAGTCGGAAAAGCAAAGCAAAGGACAAGGCGGCTTCAGAATCTGTTGACAACCAGAGTGAGTTGATAAGCATTATCATTAATTTATAATCGAACTGTTTCATAGGTGATGTGGATCCGGGCTTGGAGTGTTCGACACCTGTACCGGTGTCTTCTCGTCCTACGTCTCCGAAATGCTTTTTGTCTGCTAAATCCGCGTCCAATGACGACTCTCCCTTTATAAGACCACCCTCGCCTCCCATTCCACCTAGTAGACCACAACCGTTTCGAGGCCATGGATCCGTACGTTTAATTTAAATGTGTCTACCATTATCTCAATCGACCAACAGATGCGTGCTGGTACTCAAACTCTTATCCAAGCCCTGCAAGCTATTCCATGGACCGACGACCCAGATAATGAAGAAGATACTCCACCACATGAAATACCCTCCGCTGACTCGGATAACGACGAAGAGGAGTATAAACCTGGTTAGACACGGTCTAGCTTCAAGTGCGCGGCAGAATTGACAACAGTTTCTCAGGGGGTCGACTGGCTTCTTCAATTCACACAATATATCGTCCATTGGCTCGCTCCCGGCGGGCGGATGTACTTCTTTCTCCCAGCAGAGCCTTCCAGAAACGCTCTCCTGTCGATGAAGAAGAAACGGAGTCTGAAGGGACCTTGGGATCTGATTCAGATCTGGATGCAGAAGATTTCGAGGATACCAATGAAACAACTCCTCGTCCTACACATCTCCGCCCAGGGCAATTGCAGCAGGCAGCTGGATCGTCGTTAGCGAAACAAGCAGGGGCTTCTGTTGGACCAATAAGGACAGCTCCGGCTCGCTCAGGAAGCATGGCAACAGTTCGGATTCAGCGAAGAGCTCAATTGGCGGAGAAGTTGAAAGACGTCTTTGAATTAGGGGGTATTGAAGAGGTTTGGGCAGGTAAGGACTATTCGCATTCCCTACTAGCATTCTGATAGCATGAACTTCAGAAATGCCGTGTTGGCTCCTGAGATCTGTCTGTGAGTGACTTCGTTTCGTCCGTTTCTGAACGCCTTAACCTATGGCCTTTAGTGCTGCAAGGTTATATGTATCTGACGAATTCATATCTATGCTTTTTTGCTCATATGCCAGCAAGAGAGGTTCGCCAGTCGTTACTTATTACCGCAGTTCATGATTCTCATTTCTGGCATTCTGTAGGATCAAGTCCTAAAATCGGGATCGCTCAGTAAGAAGGCACAGCGTACAAAACGCTGGATTAAACATTGGTTTATATTGAAGAACGATGCACTGTCTTGGTATCAGTCATCTTCAGTAAATACTTCCCTTTCGACTTCCCGTGACAAAGCTAATGAAACAACATCAGGACCCTTACTTTCCTCATGGCATAGTCGACCTCCGATACGCAATTTCTTGCGATCCCATGAATGAGAAAGAAATTCGGTTACGAACGAATCAGAAAACCATCGTACTGTCCGCGGATTCCGTTCCCAGTCGAGAAGAATGGGTTAAAGCCATTCGAAAGGTCATATTCAAAGCGCAAAACATGGGCGATAATGTAAAGGTTTGTGCCCCCTCATATATCTGCGTTTTTATGTTGTCTGACTGACCACTACCAGATCGCCATCCCGTACTCGGCGATTCTTGATGTTGACAAATCTTCGGCCATGGACTTCAGTGAAACAATTGAAGTCAAGGTCTTCGACAAAGAGGATCATTTCTCTGTCGATTCTTACTTTTTTGCTTACTTCCACGATCTACCGGCCTCGCTTGATCAGATACGTGATGCCGTACGCGCCTATCGTGTGCTACCCGAAAGACCCTCCCCACAGCTAGTTTTGGACACGACTGTAGTGCGTTCGACGTTCCCTCAGGTGGATCGAATCCAAAGTCTTCCCGCTCCAGAGCATGCCAGGTCAGGTTCTGCCTTCAAACTCTCTTCCTTTTTACGACCTTTCTCGGACACAATGTCGCTTGGCCGTGTTACAGCCCCTCCAGACCAATTTGACGGTGACGATTTTACACATATATCCAGACGAGGCCACTCCTCATTCGTTCCTTTCACAACTTCGCCGAAATCCGAGAGCTCCATACTTCCTGTAGAATCTCCGAAATCACTCGAGGGGTTCAAGGACCTACCACCATCCAACACAGATCACACATACCCTCCGTCTACATCCGCTGGAGATCTATTTCACACCTCCTCCAAAGATAGCGGTAGTTCTGGTAGCGGTTGGAGTGTCGGTGTTCCTTCGTGGCTAAAAGGACCATCACGCAGGGTCTTTAGTGGCACGGTTGCACCATCTGCACCCCATCTCACGACAACGCTGTCAACGAGCCCCACTGGGGTGTGTGAAGTATATTCTTCAATTATTTCTACACCCGCAAGACGATCAGGTGGGGTTGGCGAACTTGGATATAGTGTGTTAGAGACACCAGACGCTGTTTTGGATGCAGAGATAACAGAGAAATTTCGCACTGCCTTCGCCTTTGATGAAAAGGAGATTGTACTGGGATGTACGTATCTTCCTTCTACATGACCCACTATAAAGTCACGATTTTCCGGCATAGACTTTACAGGTTACATCTTCCGCCTTCTACCCGTTTCTGGCCGGCTTTATGTCTCTACGAATTTCTTTTGCTTCAAGTCCAGCGGCCCATTGACATCGAAGACTCGGGTGCGTCTTTTCATTCCCCAAACTACATGCCCCATTTTGACCGACAGACAGATGATTTTACCAATCCGTGATATCTTAGCTACTGAGAAGTCCAAGGCAACTCGGTTCGGACACCACGGTCTCATCGTCATCATTAGAGGACATGAAGAACTATTTTTCGAGTTTGGCATGGAAGATCGGCGAAATGCCTTTGTCACTCTCCTTGAACGTCAAATAGAAGACTACAAAAGACGACTAGCCGCCGGTGATACTGCCCTTCCCACCCCTGGGAAACGAGATGCATTAATTTTAGAGGAATTTGAGGCCAAGACGTCAAGTAGTGGCGACTTGGATCAGAAGCCTGTTCCAGACAACTTGACAGATTCACTTCCAGCCGTTATGTTCACCTCTGCGTCATCGACATTCCTGACGTTCAAGCCGAAAGAATCCCTATATTTCTTGTTCCTGACCATTGGGTCTCGAGGGGACGTCCAGCCGTATATCGCTCTTGCTAAGGGCCTATTGGCACATGGACATCGTTGCAAGATCGCTACCCATGGCGAATTTCAGGACTGGATCGAATCAGTAGGTGCATTATAGACTCGCGCTTGTTGAACTATCTCAACCATTTTTCAGCATGGTATTGAGTATGGCTATGTAGGTGGAGATCCTGCTGAGCTGATGCGCATATGCATCGAGAACGGGACATTCACGGTCGCCTTTTTGAAAGAGGGGCTTCAAAAGGTCCGTGGATAAACATGCACCCTCTGTATCGAATTCATGTACCATTTCAGTTCCGAGGGTGGTTGGATGATTTGCTCAAGACATCATGGGACGCTTGTCAAGGCGCGGATGTCTTGATAGAAAGTCCCAGTGCCATGGGGGGCTATCATATTGCGGAGGCGTTGGGGATTCCATACTTTAGAGCCTTCACCATGACGTGGACACGCACCAGGTAATATTTCCGATTGAGTGTGATGCTTTTCTCAAACGTGATATCGTAGAGCATACCCCCATGCGTTCGCCGTGCCAGAACGTAAAGTATGGAACATCTTCTCACATTCGACATCCAAAATGCTAACATTCATGTCAGATGGGAGGCGGTTACAACTACATGGTAAAACACTTCCCTACTTTAAACAGTCCGACTCTCATTATAGTCTAGTCATACGTAATGTTTGATCAAGTCTTCTGGCGCGCGACTGCTGGCCAGATCAATCGATGGCGGCGGAATGTGCTACATCTTAGTAGTACTAGTCTGGACAAAATGGAACCCCACAAGATTCCGTTTTTGTACAACTTCAGTCCCGTGGTTGTTCCGCCCCCGTTAGATTGGCCTGAATGGATCAGGGTTACAGGTAAACATGTCATCAATTACGATGTTTCAGTACTAATCCATTGGCAGGGTATTGGACCCTTGATGGTGCAGACGTGAGTTCCAAGAAATGGACACCACCGCCTGACCTTTTGCAGTTTATCGAGAATGCACACAAGTTGGGGAAGAAGGTTGTATATGTTGGATTTGGAAGCATTGTTGTTTCCGAGCCCAAAACCATGACGCGTTGTGTGGTTGAGGCCATTGTGAAAAGCGGCGTGCACGCCATCCTGTCGAAGGGATGGTCAGATCGGTTACATACGAAAACGGGAGATTCCTCTGAACCTGAAGATCCTCTTCCCGAGCAAATCTACCCCATATCCTCAATCCCCCACGACTGGTTATTCAGTCGTATTGACGCGGCCTGCCATCATGGTGGTGCAGGTACAACGGCGGCTAGTTTGCGAGGTACGCCTACCAACTCGTATATCACTAATAATAACACCTTTTGTATTTCAGCTGGCATACCCACCATCATCAAACCTTTCTTTGGCGACCAATTCTTTTGGGCAGATCGCGTAGAAGCACTAGGCGTTGGCTCGGGTGTTCGCAAGCTCACTGTGGATAGCTTGACGGAAGCCCTCATTACAGCAACGACAGATTATAAACAGATCGAGAGCGCCAAGTGGATGGCTGAGCAGTTACGAGGGGTAAGGTCCTTATTCATACCAACTTGGTCTCGAAACTGACCAATACTAGGAGGATGGCGTTTCCGTCGCCATCGAGTCAATATACCGAGACCTGGAATATGCCCGGTCTCTGATAAAGCGTGCACCTACAGAGGTTGTTACAGAAGAGGGTGCTGATGCAGAGGATGCCACGATTCGAGACCGCGGGATCCAGCCCCAACCAATTATGGAATCCCGGTCTAGAAGTTCAAGCGGGTCCACATCCGCACGAGTCAGCGAGGATTGGAGTGTTATTTCTGATCAGGACGAACGCCGATCCTCAATTGGGTCGGGCCTTGGTGATGGACGCGTCGACCGATCGTCGACGTTCAAGCGCAATAGCCTTGCTGCCGCAGTCTTATCTGTACTACCCGATGTTTTGACTCACTCCCCACACCGTTCACTGTCACCGACTTCGCATTCATAACTCGCTAACCTCAACATCACGTACTGATTTTTGGGCATAACACTACGAATAGACAAATTCACGCTACATACTGTAATCATGTAAAAACTTTATCATAGTGCCTATCGAATATGTCTTTACTAAATTGACCAAATGTCGTTGATGGGCCGATGAGCTGATCAGTGTCGGGTTGCATGAACAACGCAAATGTCTCGCGCGATATTTTTTCAGAATTTTTGCCGGCGCCGACTCGAACACAATGACGCGTAGCTAGAGCAAACTCAGCTAGTAACTTTCTATTAACGCGGACTGCCTCACCCAGTAGCTTCCCCGAAGTGGCAAGCTCAAGTGCTTCACCTGCCATGATGTGATTGACGTGTCTCCCATAGGCATTCTTCGAATTTTGACTCACCAGTTTGGAAAGCCAAGCAATCTACGGGGATGGTTACTTTTGTCAAGTTTCCACCTCGAGTACGAATATATAAGCCTGATGCTGGAGACGGCGAGGAAACGACACAGGGTTCCGATGATTCTTCTTGGCTAAGGAACATGGCCTAATGTCGAGATTATCAGCACGCTTTAAATGCCGAAACTGGTCACTGACCGAGCATAGCCCAGTCAACAGTGAATGGTCAATGTGAAACCCACACCAGCTATCCACAGGTTCGTCCTCCGCAGGTAAGGGATTGTCGTCTGAAGGTGGGAAATAATGAAGAAGACGAGCCTTCGTAGTATGCGAGGAACTGATCAATGTGGGCAACGACAGTGATACATCAGATAACCTTGATGCTGTTTACAAATGAGCAAGAGAGACATGACTCTGGAGAAGAAGAAGATACCAAAGGGCTGACATGCAACCGCTAATTCACATCCAACTTTGAATATAAATCTGAAATGACGTTATGACAAGCAGTCTCGCAGTGGGTGGTACGACATGCCTTCCCAGATCCTTGAAAGCCTCTTCAAAACCGTCCACATCTCTTTCGGATTTGTCCGGCCCTGTTCAAGATACGGCAATGGATGTAATTTTCGAATTAGACGTCGGTTATACTTACAAATGTTGTTCCCATAATATTCAGGGTATGCCTCTCGTTGAGCGGAAGACACAGAAGGGATATCCTCGGTCGGATTCGCATAATATGACCCTTTCAAGATATCTGTTGGTCCTTGAGACAAAGTTCTTCATGCTATATATCCAACACGTCCTACCAGGCTTGCCATTCATTATTTCCTAAAGCGTAGACAGTTACAAGGATGCGACACGAAATGTAAGAACGAGCATACCTTTCCATGTGACCATCCGAAGCTTTCAGATCAACGTCAACTTCGATATGCATGTATCAGACCCGTAGGTCGTACCTGTACCTGCTCATGGGATCCGTGTATTTTTCTCTTACATCTTCATCCAGCTTAGCAAATTTGTACGCCAGCTTCAGCAACCTTTCCCTGTATCCGACGTAACATGGTGGGAGATCGTGAATTATGATGATACCAAGTGAGTTTGGGTTCGATCCGAATGCTTCTTCTGCATAGGGGTTCTCAGCATTTTACGATGACGATGCGTAGTATTACTACACCCACCAATTGAAGCACTCAGAGAGGACGGTGAGGAGACAAGTGTAGAGTAAGAAATAGAGATAGCTCCCTCAGGGGTGTAAGTAATCGGCTGGACGCACTTAAAGTCGGTCATTGCAGAAGAATGACCTAAGCTTGAAAACGATTTCAAATATTAAAGTGTCCTATCGTCACGGTGGACCAGCAGTCTCATCGACGGACCTTATTATGTATAGTCGTTCCCCAACGTTAAAGACATACAGGTAAAAACTACCTCACCGTGACCTTTCCGGCATGAAAAATACCTTTGGAATGGAGCACCTCGTAATTCTCCCTGCAGTTTATGGACATAGACAACCCTGCAACTGAAATACCATCTACGGGTGTCACATATAATTATCATTCCAGACGAATAATGGGCTCGACATATGATTATTATGACAAGTCAACTGGGGAATCAGTAAGTAACGTTCTGCGTTCACGCCTGCTATTAATTGACTGTTATATTGTTTTCGTGCCTCCTTCAACTCCACCCTGTTGAACTTGGTGAACTGCTGGCTCGTGGCAGCTTTGGAAGGGTATAATGCTTTCCCTGTCACCATTATGCTGAACCTTGCCCCCCATTTATCAGGTACGGTTAACGTGAATCACTGTTAAACAATTGCGAGTCTCTGAGACCCGCCTACAGCATGAAGCGACCCGAGTGTCCTGCGTGCTTTGGAGCGAGACATCTACCCATTCCGTGTGTTATAGCATACGGTCATCTACCGTATTTCGAGTATCTGACGATAGAACGCCGTTATGGCCCAACAACTCGCAGATAGATATGGTGGCGTACCGATATAAACGTAGAATTGGATAACATTAAGTCCACGTGTCGAGCTTATCGTGATCTCAATCGTTGCCCTGCCCACTACTTTGCTGGTGTGTGCTATATTCAATTGACTTATGTGTCCGACTACAAGTAGTTAATACCTGATAGATTTTTAAACAGTTGCCTACAATGCCTCCTTTACTCGGAGAGCACTGCGAGAACTGCCTGAAGCACCTTCCAAAAGGACACCTGGATGGTCAAAAATGTGCCAAATGCCTCGGTGATGATGGGATTCTACAACGTTGCAACGGATGTAGAACTGCTCGCTACTGTGTGGGATCGTATTCGCTGTACATCTGAAACCGACTAACGTGTGGCTCCAGACAAAATTATGCCAAAAAGAACACTGGAAGACTCATAAGCCTATATGCGGTCTCACTGTGAGATACAAACAGCATGCCAAGTCAGCGGGTATATCAGAGAGGCACAAGAGTTTTAAGGCGTGGATCTTTGAGAATGTGCACAAGGTGGCTCTAGCTGGAATAAATGCCCTTGGATTGCACAGCGATCGAGAGAGAGCTGGTGCGAAATAAAACTTTTCCACCATTGACAGACATTACTAACGAGATAGATTGCAGAATCGAATGTCTTCGTAGTTTATCTTGACTTCATCGATACTCAAACCGACAATCGGGGGCCAAAGATAACTTACTCCATCCGAGACGCACTTTCCGTCCCCCTGCAGAGAGTGCATGAGTTGTTTGCCCACAGGTTTGCTGGAGGCTCTGTTACTCTAGAGCGTGACTTGCGTCCTCGCCCGAGGGTCTTAAGAATCCTGATCATCGACGATGGTCTTCCTCCGCCTTTGGATTTGTTCTCAAGTCCTATGGTTATTGGTGAAGATGTAAGCAGGTTTCAATATTTGGGCCCTGATTGGCAGGCAGTCTTCAGGCGGATTGTGAATACCGAACTTCCAATGGCGTTGTCCTATTAGTGGGCTGACACTGTTCACCGTTGACGACCATGATTCGTTTTACCAGGAATATTCTGTACTACCAACCTCTGCTGTATTATGTATGTATAGGTGAAAAACTTTGACTGTGCCGCTCAAGTCCCTCTTTAATAATTGGCCGAATCGCTATCAAATCATTAACAATGGAATTGACTCCCTCCGTAGTGTAATTATTGATAATAATAAAAAGGTCAAAATCCGTTCATAGTGACTTCGGCGGCTATGCACACGTCAACTATGTCGGTCTGTACCAGAGCATCCTTTAGCGCAGCACCTGTGTCGTCAATAGAGTGGAGGAAACGCAGGACCTCGCGACATAGCTGGTACTCTTTCCTGTCAACAGCACTCTTTAACAGTCGGATAGCATCGTCATTGTTTTCGTCGAGTTGCTCCAAATTATGCAACACTAGCAGGTAAGACCCAGCAGTTTTGAGACGATTGGAGGACAAACACGTCTAGCAAAGTTGAGTCAATGGTCTTTCACGTCAGAAAGAAACTTACCTCAAAGAGTGTCTTTGGATTTCCTACAATATTAAACAGCCGCCTCCATCGCGTCATTTCTGTTTTGCGAGCACATCCGACGACGACGTCCAGAGCTGCATCAAAGTGATCCAAAAATTCGACGACAGTCGGCAAGACTGTATCTACTTCGACGTCGTTCGTGTCACTCTCGGCCCCAAGTGTCGCCTCAGATTCTACCACAGTGTGAAGGAGAATCTCTAGGGCATGAGCGAAATACACGAGATGCTGGTAATGTGCAGCAAAAAGTACTGATTCTTTTATTTGACGGGCTTCGAGGTGGAATAGCAAAATGTAGTGCAAGAAAAGGTGCGACTGAGTTTTTAATAGCAGTCAGTGATTACCCACACCCGTGTAGAATAAGTCGATAAACGTACACTTGTGGCATGTCTGAACATTACAAAAGGGAGATTCGTCCGTGTAGCAGCTTCATGCTCAGTCCCAATAATAATACCTTTGTCCATTAGAACGGCTGCGATTGAAGTCAAAATGGCGTGACTATTTTCCGAAAGACTCTAACTCACATAATGGGTAAAAATCGAGCGGAATGTTCACGCTTTCCTTCACGCTTTCAGGCATGTTGCCTGGGTCCGACGTTTGTGTCTCGATTGCTAGGGCGTTGAGCCACACCCTGATGCCATGGCCATCATAGCCCCAAAGCGAGTTTTCAAGGGCACTGATGCCGCGGAGGTGAATCCAACAAAACTCGATGCGATCCGCAAATATTTGTAAATCATATTTGACTTCATGATTTGCAGACTAAGTATCAGGTAATGATTAGTCTTACAGACGATATCGACCACTCAAATTTCGTACCTTCCTTGGGCGCAGAAGAACAAGCTGGCCACCAACCATCATTAAGACGGTCGCAACCGCGAGGTCATCGACTGGGTCACCGAGTTCTATAATTTAGATGAAATAAAGTTTGTCCCAAAATCAAATCCAAGAAATGTAACGACGTACGTTTCTGAGCGCTGGGGATCATCCAACTTAATAATCTTACCGCACTTGGAGTTGCAATGATCCCATTGAAAGTTATACTCCCACATAGATGCAACTTTATAGTGTCGGTAGTCGGAACAATCAAATAATGGAACAACGTGTTGTCGGCCGTGTAGACAAGCAACGAGTTGTCGACCAAAGAGAGTATAACAACTGGTGACGATGTTACTTCACGATGTAGAACATTTTGATTGCTCAGTTCCAGATCCCGAGAATACAGTCGGATCTACAGTCAAAGTCAGTATATGATAAAGGAAGCAAGGAAAAACTAAACTTGATGTGATTTTGAAATTTCCACTGCAGCAATTAAGACATGGTGGAACCACAGTAGACCACCCTTTACAGAGAAAGCTTGCTCTTGCATTTCATCCGCGAACATTTTCCAACGTCCTGAGGTGCCACTGTAATGAATAAGGCCACGCCGGCCAGCAATTGCGATTAACCTTCCGTCACTACTGAGTGATGAGTAACGGATGGGCCAATTTGCGGCAAGATAACTCTGAGGGATCTTGGTAATGTTAAATATAGTAGCCCGAATGTGAGAAATAAGATAATGGCATACCTTGATATGTTGCCAGACGTCAGATTCTGGGTTAATGACACTCATGTCTGGTTGATCAGCCCCGCGATAAACTAGGGCGCGGTCGTCCATTTGTAAGAATGCATATCGTGTATTATCCTATGGGGTCTGCTCAGTGGATATTATTGATGCGTACAATAATACCAACCGGGGAATGTTGGCCTGTAGTGGCACTTTTTGCAAAAGGAACCGCAAAAAGTTGACCTTCCAATTCTTGACTAGAGTCAGCTTCAGAACCGGGGTAAATAATGATTGGCAGACTTTTCGGAGACGAATGTGCCAGAACGACCAGCTCAAAATTTCCAGGAGCCCAGAACTTGTTGGCAATTCTTGGGACTTTTCCTTAGACTCGATTGTTGGCACTCACCAAATTGAGAACCCCGAACATAAATGCATCTTGAAACCTGCAGGGTGCGGTATGTGAATGCCAATATAACTTCCCGAAATATTTATCTCACTTTTCTTCGTCGATAACGTCTTCTATGCCAAATCCCCACGCAAGACACCGGCCTCCAACGCTGAATATTGCCCATCCATACTGCCACCCCACAGCCAAGACATATCCATCTGAGCTCCATTCCATCGCACAGACGGGGCCAGTCTTGCGGTTGTACGGGTTCGGTACTTCTAATGTTTGAGATTTGGGAATACCCCCTCCTTCTGATGGGAAATTCGTTAGCTCCACGAAACCACTGAAATGCTGAGCAATAAGTTTAGGCACTTTGCTGACGAGGAAATTTACTGACCCACGGATACCGATAGCAATCAGGGAAAACTTTATATTAATAGCGAGCGACACAGCTTGTCGCGGCTCTTCATATAATCTAGTCTCCTGCGGATGTTCTGGGTCGATCTGTTTCCGTTTCTGCACCCAACGTGGAATCTCGAAATCATGAATGCAAGTTCCTTGCCACCCAGATCGCTGCTGTGAGCCAAAGCTATCAAATGATGTTCTGGGACGTCCACTATCCTAGGACCATACAGTCAGCTAGAGTCTCACATGAATTTAATCGCGCACTACCAGGCCGCTTTCACTGACGAGTTCCGGCTCCGATGTGCTGACTCGAGAGTTGAAACCCTCGTGAAGCTGGACGAAGTAAGCCCTTCCATCAGAAGTAATCCAGGCCTCAACTCCTCGAATGTGCAAAATACTTGTTATTGTAACTGTGTAATTCTAAGCAAATATGCTCATTGATCAAGTATCACACTCACCATCAGCATCAACAAGCCAGGGCAGTTCGCGGTCGTTGATATCCCAAGTGTCGTATCCCATCCATTTATCTGTTCCGGGATTCTCTTCGGCATCTAGATCCTGAACAGGCCATGGCATGCGTTGAATTGCTGGTGGAGTTTGGGTTGAAAAGAGTATATAATGTTTCCGAGGAGAGACACTATTTGGATGAGAATGGGATGTGACGTACGCAACACGTAAGGAGGGCCATATTCACCTCAAAAGATGTCCTTCAACACGAATAACACCCTCGAAGCGTAAACCGATTAGCTGGAGAGGCAAGCCCTCTCCAGCACCGGGCAAGAAATGACGTTGCGCATTAGGAATTGAAGTAGTTGATTGGTAGATTGTTTCGTCCGGTTTATATTCTACGGTGACAAGTATAAGATAAGATTCGGACGTCTGCAACCATCATAGTTAACACAGAATACAAGTCAAAGTGTCCAAAATCAAACCTCAATAACAATTCTCATTCCATCCGGGGACCAGCTAACTTTCAAGTTCTCTCCATGTTCAATGAGAGACGTTGGCGTTCGTGAAAGATACGCCAATACAGCAGACGGCTGGTTGATGTGTCGGTTTCAGTGACGTCTTTCAAAGTTATCCTCGGAACACTAGCAACGTACTCGAACACGCCAAACGGCTATACCATTCCTGGTGAGTGTGCAAAAAAGTGATTTTTGAGGTGAGGAAGAGAGACCGAGCACTGGTTCTGTCTGAAGATTTGGCAGAGCAGGTACTGTAGAAAGTTGTCTCGCAGCACAGGTAGGGAAGTACATCTCGCTGTGGATGGTGCTGTGAAGAACAGTGTACCTAACTGTCCATTCTAGTGCTCGTCAATGATCTGTCCCACGCAATGAACTTGAGGCAAGCACTGTTAATGTACTAAGTGATACAACTGCAACAACAAGGATGGGTGGGGATATACTATGACTATAAGAGTACAATTAAGGTCGGAACCAAGATTTCAACCTGGTCCACGGCCCACTCTGGGCTGTTTTAATTTCTTCACTCCGATAAGCGCCATTAGCATATCTACGTGCTGGCGCAAAGACGTCCGAAGAGGTAAACCCATTTGAAGGTTCAAAAGTTGACGGGGCCATGGCCATGGGTTGGAGACGAGATTGTCGCAAGAGACTAAGAATAAGCGATACTCCTTCGCGGGACTGAAAGACTTGTGAGCAAAAATGCCGGCCAGTACTGTAGTAGCGCACCCTCTGCACATTGGCCTTGAACTTGGTCAACCCATGGCTCTCGATGCTTCTTGCTAGGCCCCACCCAAATCCAGATTTGATTCTAGCCTCTGTGGTTTGTAAAGTTTTTCTGCAAAGTACATTTGTGAAAGCAATGTCACGAATAAAATATATTGCATACCCGTCCTTCGTCTGCCGAAATATGACTGACTCTTCCACCTGCATGACTTTTACATGGTCAAGGTTTTTTGTTCGACACCGAACGGTTTTCCCAGCCGGATCCACTTCACTCTGCTCGATGACCCACGACTCAGCTCTGGAGACAATCCCTTGTGCCCATCTTGGCAAGGCTCCCCGTTTCAAGATGAGGCGGGTGGTCTGTAGTGAGCCGGTGTCCGTCTGAGTGCGAGATATGACGTCGCAAGATATGACATGGGAGGCATAAGGATTCGGATAGCGTAGAAAAAATGCTAGAGAGACGATGGACCAGGGATCGCTGCCGAGATAAATATTAGACTTGAAGCATTGGAATAAGAATGAAATGGTTGACATACTCGTACAGGAAGGACTGTGTAAATAACTTCATGGTCCAACGATCCCGGCACTCACCAATAGCTGAGGATCAAGCCTTCGAGAGTACGCTACGAGTTTGATTATGGTACTCAATGTGCTACCAGTAAGAACACAGGTTACCCGTGACCCTATTACACAACAGTAATTAGTCATAACTTTCGTCCTTCACGTTCCCATCTCTATCCACGAAAACTCTCAAACCATCGTGTGCCGGTCGTAACCAAATAGACGCTCCTTCCTCTATCAATGATATCCCTCGCCGTTCTATCGCTGTAAGCTTCGAAGCATCAGCGTAACTTTTACCTCCAGCAGCCTCTCCGATAGTAATATAGTCGTCATGTGCAACTTCGTGGCCAAACCCAGTGAGATAGGTCCGGGAGGCTCCCATCCTCCTAGCAGTCAAGATTGAGTCCGCTAAGCCCATGTGCGAGGTGTGTGGGCGGAGACCAAGGCAATCGAGCACGAATACTGGAAGAGCTTTATCTGCCCTCGGGGATTCTAGTATCGTCCATGTCTCTTCCGGAATATGTGATACGTCTGAGAGATAGACAATACTATCCTGGATCCTGAACCCAAAGCATATGTAAGGATGAACTTTTTGACCTTGTTTGTCTAGAACCGCCCTTGTTGGAAAAGACACTCCGGACATAGTTGGTGTCGAGGGTGCTGTGTTATTAGGTGTTGGAATGCAGGCAGGTGGCGGACCCGTCGAGAAGAGACGACCATGGTGAACTGCAAACATTTCCATAAAGCTGAGTCCAATTCATTCCTGACCAAGTCTTACCTGCAAACGGAGTAACCTCTATCCCTGTATTCTCTATTTCAAACGGAACCTTATCATCAATGATATGCCACTTGAATTCAGGAACCTGGAGCGAAATAAATTAGAACGACGCAGGACCATGAACGATGCTTAGTACATCACCACCACCGGACGCATACTCCTTCGCGACCAGATATGGAAATGCTCGTTGAACCTCCTTGAATGTAGCTTGTGATACATAAATATCGATGTGCGATTGAATCGATTTACCCAGAGTCCACCCTAGACAAATACGAGAAATTTCATTTTATCAGCCATGACACGGGAACCTACCTCGTAAATCGTCCAACCCATTCATGGCTGAGATTACTGTCATTTCATCATGCCGCTAAGATAGACTAAGTTTTGGCGTACCATCGGCGTGAGCATGTGTAATGAGCTGGAATCACAAGTAAGTCCGTGGTAGTGCATGGCTGATTGTCAACTTACGACTGCATCTATACAGCGCAAACCGAATTTTGGGAACCACTCTATTGAAGAAGCTTGAAAGTTTTTGCCCACATCAATCACAATCGTTCTAGTAGCTACGTTCAGAATCGATTCAACAGGCGAAAAAGGACTAATAGAACTTACTTCTTTTCCCCATCTTTTCCATCAATCCTAATTGCACAGGAAGTATTCCGTCGAATGTTCTTCTTACCTTCCGGGGTGAGAGTTGAAAGGCAGGTGATACAGGGGTTTTTGTCGGTAGGAGCAGTGATACAGGATATTTGCGGTATACTTGAGGACGTGCCAGTTCCGAGAAAAATAAGTTCGACTTCGCCTGTAGCTGCTTGACGTTGGGATCCCATGTAAATTATGGGTATATACCAACCTACGGGGCAACCCTATCGATGGGTGATTCGGTATGTTTAAAATCATGTCGTTTCTACTTTGATATATATATATTCCGTACAAGATGGTAACTTCAACTTGAAACTTCACTTGTCAATCTCAGTACTGCAGTACAGACAAGAACACAGGAAAACGCATATCCTTGCCAGTATCCATGGCATAAGGTTACCATGTGTAAAACACATTTTCAGAATTGGAAATGGTTTACAACTTATACGATTCCATTCACTTTGTAAAAACTGTGGAATTGGATAGATGGGCAAGGTCATATAGGCCGAGCAGTCTGGCACGTACTGGATACGACATCTTCATCTTGAACAAGATGTCCGAGGCTAACCTTTTGTGCATGAGGAGCAAACTTAGACGACTTTCCCTGTTCAAGACAATCAAGAGGAGCATAAGAAATGAACGCTATGGTGAACATACCCTGGAAATACATAAAACCTTAGCCATAAAAGGTGGAATAGGGGTGCACCTACCAGACGAGACCATATCGGAAGTTCTCTGCAAGAGACCGATGGATGCCGTTGCATACATTCTTCCGTAAAGCGACAAACGATGCACCTTAGTATTTTCATAATCACCGGCTCAGGAATGCACGAACCTCGATTGTGGCTCCCTTCCGCAAACAGATCGGATCGGATAAATCAGGATGTGCACCCCGTTTCTTAGTATATACCTTGACCAGTTGTAAATCTTCCCATATTCTCTCAATAAGATAGTCCAAACTTCCCGTCATCAGAGTGCAGCCATTCTGTTTCTATCGAAGGGAAACGCACTTTAGGTCCATTTCACAACTAATCACCACTGAGTGTTCTGTTCGAGCTAACTTGTCCATCTGTTCGAGGCTGATGGCATCAATCTTGTTGTACACATCTAAGTGAATATGTTAATAACAGGATATTTGTGTTAGGCACGGACAGAGACTCGCATAGGCAAGGAATATATTTTCGGGTCCCTAGCATTGTCACATTAGTAGGGGTTATGTAGAAGTCAAACTAAATTACCGATAAGGACATCAATAAACTCGTCGGTGGTAATCTTGGGGAACTAATTAGTGAATACTGCATGATAAATGCGGCGGGCCTACGTCTTCACGAATCATGACATCACAATTATGAATCTTGTCTGTATCGAATAAAAAAATTAGATCTGACACGTTCATCTTTAGGGTGTAACGCACATCCCGCCAAAATCGTGCGAATAGTTTTCTCATCTGTCTTCGTCAATTTTACGGTAGTATTGAGCTTTTTGATGTTGTTCAGTGGCGCCAAAACGAAGATGCTAGTCTGCTTACTGTGAGCTAAACATGAGAAAATCACATAAATTAGGGAGCACTTTGTTGAGAGAGTTCATACTGACACCGCCAGTTGTACGGCGCTTGAAGACGACGTCGGGCTTGTGTTTATTTAATCGGATACCAACTGCATCTAATTCGATTTCCAGAAGCCTGCGTTGTTCTTCAGATTTGGTTGCGTCCAACATGATCAATATTAAATCGGCCGTTTTCGCCGCTGCCATGCATCATCCAGTCGTTTCTAACGATAGAGAATAATGATGACCTACTTGAAACAACCTGGCGCCCCCGTCCACGGCCTGTTGATGAGTTGGGATCATGCAAGCAGTCGCAGCTGAAACAAAGCCCACCTTGGCTAGCACCTTCGACAATACCTGGCAGATCCAAAAGCTGTATCCGAGCACCCTGATACTCGATAACACCAGGGATGGCCTAAAAATGTGACTTGTGAGGAACGGATGTTAGGCTTAGACTTTTTGCATACAGTAAGAGTAGTGAATTCATAGGCTGCTGTCTCAGAGGTGGTGTGTGTGGTTTTACTTAGAAGAGTGGACTAAAAGGTTCAATCAGACGTTGACGGCTCATGGTAACATACGTCGCACACCTTCCCCACAGAGGGAAACCCAATGAGAGCCACACGTGCATCACCGGATTTTTGAACGTCGAATCCAACACCAGCTGGGCCAGATTTGGACGTCGGTTCTAGTAATTGGGCTCGGTAGCGGGCCAACTTGGCTTTCAATAGGCCAAGATGATATTCGGTCGCCTACTTGAAAGTTGTGTCAGCATTTAAAACTTTCCTTGTACCATCGATATAATACCACCTTATTTTTTTGAGCTGACAGACAAGCCATCAGCTAGGAAGTCTCCAGTAAAAAATTAAACAGCACACTTCTTGCCATCTCCTCTAATTTGTCAAGAACCATTTCAAGACGATTCCCTGGGTGTAGTTATGCGCTTACCTTCGATTTCCTTGATCTGCACGAATAGTCAGATCCATGCTCAGAATAATGATTATCCATGGATGTCCGTTTACCTTCTCTACCACACCCATTGTATACGTAGAGTTTGCGTTCTGAGCTTGACTTGTTAGCGGGAACTAGGAATAGCACGTGAACGATTTCACCAAGCGGCAAGTACTGCACTATCAATACAAATTTATATCGGCAGGCGAAATAACAAAAAATAGGTGCCAACGAATAAAGGACCGTTACACAAATGCGAATGAATGAAGGCCAGCAACTGCAATCAAACGCGGATTTATGATATATGTGTATCGAAAAGATGGGGGGTGATATGCGTGGGCGGAGTGATGGCAAGACGTCCATGTAAATCAGTACAATTTAGGGGCATTATATTCGTGGACACGCTAATCGATGGTCATACGATCGATGTGCGTGCTTGCTGTTCGGTTGTGAGGATGTGGGCCAGGCTGGAGTTTTGTGATAGTCGCCTTCTTCTTCCCCACTAGTGTGGCATGTTATTAATGAATTTGTGAGACAATGAATTGGACTCACATGTGTCTTTCAGGCCACGTCCGAAATTGGCCATCACCATAATCGCAAACACAAAGGTCACTAGAAGAAGAGCAATAGCGATCACAGCTACGAAACATAAGCCCGTGACGTGCAGGTGAGTAGCTGATCCACTCACAGAAGGTCGTAAGAGTCTTGTAAATGGAACTGAATTGTGTAGTATCCTTGTGTACGATGACCTTGACGAGCTAATCGACGATAGGAACGGACCTATCTCACGACTTCCAATGGAAACTTACCTTGTAGATAAAGTAGACCAACGCGCCAGCGCATCCTGACATGAAAGTGAACATCATCCACTTATTTTCATGTCGTGCCGCCAAATGACCCTCCACAAGCAACAGAATCGACAACGGAAGGGCAGCGCACGTGAGGTAATATTCCCAGTCATTGGGTTGGAGTACGAGCCAGATGAATTGTACCGAGAAACCGACCCAGAAGAAGACATCGAACTTGACGAGACACTCGAAAATCTGGTAGTGGGCGTACATAGTTTTGATCCTTCGATCAGCTCCAAGAAATTTGTACACCTTCCAGCCGAATTCGTGATAGATTTTCCAGCCCAAGGCAATGTAAGCAAGTTCTGCCACAGATATAACGATAGGAATGATGGTGGTGAGGACGTCAATGGGAATACGAGATATGCCATGTGACACCTCTGGTGCGATTTGTGCAATCTGACGGATTTCGCCAATTTGAATGATGGCATAAACCAGGAATAGGGCATTGAAGATTCTAAGACGTTTTAAAGTAAGTGATATGCTCTTCGTGTGAGAACTCCACCGCTCACGTTAAGCACAGAAATTGCAATGTATTTCGGGCGTAGACAGCATCAATGGCCATGACAAATTGGAACACGCTAAATGAGCTGGTCAGAGAGGCCAACTTTGGACAAAAGGAAGAATACAGACTGAGCAAGTGCAAAAACACTAAGGTAGACAGGCATTTTCCGGGTCGAAGCCGGGTCGGTCCTATCCGTGTGAAATCGAACGCGAATATCCCCTTCAATAGCCAAGTCTATCGTGGTCTCAACTAGCACGGTTATCACGTATAATCGGCTCGCCACTGATTCAGGCAATATCTCAAGAAACAATAACTCAGGTTAACACTGAGGGGCAAATACGTGCACATACCTTGTCCCAAAAACCTCGGGAGTCAACTTCTTTCACACCTGAGGTTGGTGGGTAAGCCGGAGAACACGCCGCAACTGATGCTTCTTCAAACTCTTTGGGGGAAAACTCGCTAGAATATGAAGGTTTAGATATTGATGGTCTTGTTCCCAGGGGAGGACGTCGGCCATAGGATCCATAGGAAGCTACCGGAGCATCAATAGAAAATGTTTTATGTTGAACATTCTTGGAGTAAGGAGAGGCGTATTCGTCAATAAGATCATCGTAGGGTGGTTTGTACGTGTCATCGAACTGAGATGGCGGTGGATATGTTGTCAGGTCTGACTGTGTGGACTGTTTCGGGTAGACCGTTTGTTGCTTCGACATTTGGCACGGTGATGATACTAATGAATGTTAATTGAGGCCAGTGTATGGCAAGGATACGGTGAGAGCCCAGGCTGAACCGTATTAAAACAAAAAACGAGCGAAGAGAGTCGGAGGTTGTTTGTATCTCTTTGGTGTACTACAAAAGCCGTAATTTCCCACTGACTTGGTTTATAAGTCTCGACGGTCCTAAGCAATTCTATAAGCCAATTCACATATGCTTGCCACTTCAAGTCTCACCAGGACCTATCCCTAACACTGTTCGTGATCCTGTTGCTATTTGCGTCCTACCACTAATTCCGCCAACGTCATATGTCGTCAGACGTATATGGTCAAAAGGAGGATTCGAGAACTGACGCGTCTTGTATTGATCGTGCGCACAAACTCAAACTTTCAGCCTGGGCTTGCAAAAGCAGGAGTTCGTCTTCGTTCGTGCAGCGTAGAGCTACCTTCGTCTGGCTGGGCTACGAGTTAAGTTTGGATTATTTGTAAAACCATGAAATTTACCCTGTACGTTCCCAACGACGGATCAACTGATCAGAGCATGAGAACCGGGCGTTGGTAGCATGGAGTTTCTTACCGCTGGATTGGACGCTTTGTAACATGCCAGAGTCGCATGTCTACACCGAGGGCCTAGTCAGGGCAGATTCAATCATAGGGAACATTGATTGCCTCACGAGCATCTGTCGTCCGCCTGATCAGTCGATGGCAATGGAAAAGGGGGCTTAGTTGATTACTCACTGAGCAGCAATTTTTCCTACCGACATTCCTAGGTCTGTTCGGACCACGAGGACCTGGGGCTGAGTTAGCAGGAAAAAAAAAACAGTTCATTGTTGCCCCAACCAGCTTTGAGTCTTCCTCGATGTCGGATCCGGCATGGGCAATAACTTCAGCCTTGTATTGATATTCGGATGGGTGCTCTGGTTTTCTTGTCGGTATGGTTCTCCCAACCCAGTATCCCACAGACAGAGAAGCAACAATTATTCCAACAAGCGTCGCAGCTGCGCGCGAGCTTGAATCCATGATCGGAGTACCTTTGCCCACGTGAGTTGACTGCCAGTGGTCAAGTACATATAATAACAATATCTTCATATTTATCGTATAACTACAACAGTATTACAATTAGACTTGATACCAGTGCTTGACATCCCCGATGAACCAAAATGTCGTCCTCTCTTCCATGTCATCGAACACAGTCATGTCGCGTATGCAGGGATCACGTCGTGATTTAATGAAGCCTTCGCGTTGCAAGTAGAAAATGATGTCATGCACTTCTTGTCTGTCGTATACCGACCGCAGACGCCATCGGAGCTCAGCCTTGTCAAGTCAGCTACGACCTTCAGCGTCAAGTAAGAAAGAGTTCATACTTGTGAAATACCGGGTCTAAAAAGGACCACCCCCACTACAGCCCTAAGTGCAGCTTCCCAGACGTCAGTCATCTTTAAACCTGAAATATCAATCCAACGTCGAGGGAAAATTCTTGTTCTAGGTTTCTCCGATACGATCATTGTCCACGCTTTCAGGTACAGCGACGAAACCAGCACCACAGTTTCGTAACCTGACCAAAATACCAGAGGGACGGATGTATATGTCATCCTACGCACGAGAGAACAGATAGATTCATCAGAAGCACGTATGGTAGTCTTAAGAAAAAGGCAGTTCAGTTATTGAAATATTAGTTAGGTCCGGAAGCTTACAAGAAGCCCATTTTTAGTAATGCCATTCGTTCCCGCCGCACGGACGATAGTTAGGATGTGTAGCGCAAGTTCCTTGTCCAAATTGCTGAGATCCACAGTAAAATTAGAATGTTCTTCTTCAATACATGTTTGGCAGTCCACCAGCCCATCGGACTCTTTTCTGCAACAAGCAAGACCGCCGTCGACAGAAATTCCGTGGTCCAAGGAGGTCTCATTTCCAAGTGTCAAGACTACGAGAGGTGGCGAGGGTTCACCCATTAACGGCTGCTGGACTGGGCCGGACAGATCATGAAATTGAACAAATATTACAGTTTCGATTTGATCATCGTCTTGAAAACATTGACATCAGAGAAGTACGTGGTCCCGCATTGAAATGCCTACCCGCTTTCTTGCTGTTCCAATCAAGCAATGGACGAGCCATTTGTGGTTGCGATGTGTCAATTTTGAATCCCACCTGTTTAGAGGAGTCAACGTGAGCTCCATGTGGCAGGAAAAAAACCGGTTTTACTTTACGGTCAGATACCAGATGCAGCAAGGTAGCAATATCGCCTTCTGTTGCCAGAAGCGGCCATTCCCGCCATAGGCCCTCTTGCTGAGAATAAAGGTCCTCTAACGTGACTGCATCTTGAAATGTATCACGCGGAATGGACCCGCCGATGGCATTCTGGTTTCTATTACAGCTAATGAGCAGGTGGCTGAAGGCCAAAACAAAAGCAACTGACATTTCAGAGATCTTCAAGGTCCTACCTGGCTTCGATTTTTGCGGGTCTCGAACAGTTTTAGATAAAATACCGCGGTTAATAAGTGTGATTGCCGCTTTGGAAACCTCTTGTTCGCCCAAGTTACGAAGGAACCGTGCCGCGGTATCAGGGTCATAGCTCTCGTGTGGGGTTCCAAATGTCATCTAAGTGTCGCACTCAACGACAAGCCGTGGAGAAAAAAAAGGGCATACCTTCAATGCAGACTCAGCAACGGATTGGAGCTCTGAAGGGGAACAAATGGAAAGCGACAGGTCGTCCACATACGTTGTGATTGCATGTCGTAGAAGACTTTTTTCTCTGCCATCCTCGACATTTGCACTCCACATAAAGTCAAATTCTGGGGCCGCATGAATACTTTCAATGATATCCCAGTCGTTCAAAAGTTGATCGATAGAAGCAGAGAGATTGGGACCTGCATTCTCTTTATGCTGACCAAATCCGACTCGTCTGTAAATACGTCAACTACAGAAAGACGTCCATTATGCGTGCTTACATTGCATTTTTGTCAATGTGTCCTCGTAGAAATTCGATGTGCTTGATGAGATTGAAGTTTGACAAACTCTGGGGATCGTCGTCTGGTAAAAGCGCCGTACCTCTATGCTGGAGCCAGAGGTCGTACCAGCGGTCTTCCAGGCGATCCAAGTACGCCTCATTTCCGGGTGTTTCCCGAATATGAGCTAGCCGTTGACGGACGCTGTTTCGGGGAACAGCTGGGAAAACCTGTTCGAATGCCCCCCAATCTAGCTTTTGACCGTTACGACAGCGAGCCCTGATTATAGCAGAAGCATCACGGACAAGTTCATCATACTCTCCATTCCACTGGAATCTATGGCGTCGAAGGGAGCCTTTTTTTGAAGTTTCGGGTAAGGCCGCTATTTCCAGAATATCGGATCAAATGCCAACTGAAGATTCAGTTTAAAGGAACACGGACCTCCTGGTTGATCACGGCCTTGGTTTTTGCCAGCTCTTTTGCGTTTGTTCATCTGACGGGGAAGAGAGGTCCCCTGTTGTGCGATGAGATTTTCAATGGATTTTTCTGGCGAGCTGACTGAAACAAGAAATGGGGGTGAAACTCCTTGGGATAGCTGGGGCCGCTTCATGCCTACGGGTGTTTTTGTGGCGGGCATTGTTGCCTCCCGTATAGCCTCCTTAATCTCGTTTTCCCACCTTTCAACATCTTTGGCTGAACCAGATTGTAAGAAGCGGCTGCGCACTCGACGTACACGTACAGCAGCCGGTCCATTCAGAGGTTCGGCATGAACTCGGAGGACCATGCTTTCCCAGTCTCTTTCTCGTTGTGCTCGAGCATCGGCTGCTTTCTGGTGAAGAAGGGACTTTGCATCGGCGACGTGCTGCCCTTGGTCGTCGGTGGACTGAAGTTTTGTCTTCCGCCGTGCCCTATCTAGCTCCCGAACCATCTTGGCATGTGCCCTGGCAAAAAAATCGGTGACCGCGTCTATAGGGGCACTGATCACCATGCATATATCGCGCATCTGAGCGTCGTGTCCAACTTCATTCTGGAGAGGCGTTTTCCCTGTAGATACATCCACGAGTCTCATGAGGTACTGGCTCTGGTGCCACGTCAGAAAGTAGTCATCACTCCACGAAGCAGTCCGCCGGAGAGATCGTGCAGCTGATATGCTAGCGTTCAGTGGGCCTGTGACGCTGTCTACATTTGAATCCGTATTGAGTTGTAGATAATCACGATTCGTGCAAGTTTCCTGAAGTTCTCGCCAATACTTCTCCGCATCAGCGTGAGATAAAACAGACACGTCCTTCCAAAAGGGTGGACATGTCTCGGAAAGAGCCCAGAGGTGGAGAGGAACGCTGGTATTAAAACGCCAGTATACGGGAGCCGACACTGCTGTATTCACTGCCAATTCTTCCATTGAAGCAACCTCGAATGCAGTCGGGTGTTCTCCGTTTTTAAGACATGTAATCGAAGGAGTGGTAGAATTGCTTTGTTGCAACGGTGTCACCAATTTCAAAGACCGAAGGATCTCCAGGGTATCGAGCAGTCGAGAACGAGACCTTGACCTTCCGACCTGCAAAACCGTATTATAGAGGTTGTATGGTATGTCCCGCAGGGGAGTCTGTGGGCCTACTTCCGTTGCTAGAAATTGTGTTAATTCCTCGGAGTAGTTCAGAGTAGATACTAGAGCACAGTAAGTCGACACAGTTAAATCCTGGTAAAAGTACGAGAAATGAACGATACGATGTTGAAGGGAAACGATGTTTAATGACACAGCGCCGGCTTCGAAGGCATTGATAGTGGATAGATGGAGTTTGCGAGCCCTAAGGGCCTTCGAGACAGTGAAGCCATAGAGCTGACCCAAGGTAGTTTTCTCCGTCAACAAGACATCCTTTAGAGTAGCGTCGTCATAATTAAAGAGTTGATTCGCTCTGGCTGCATTTCTGTCACGATGTTCTCGGCGATCGTCTCCAAGACGTTCTGTTTGCAAAAGCTGAAGCGGGAGTGAATTACGCTGTATTTGGTTACTGTCAGAGCCATACTCCATACGCTTGTCGATCTTCTTGATTGGCTGGGGAATACTTGACGCATTACCACAGCTCAGAGTCCCGAGGAAGGCGTCGATTTTGTCCTGTGCAATATTTGGCAGGTAGACGATACAAACTGGTCGACTTAAGCCAGTTGGCGTTGTGACAGAAGTCTTCAACGTCTTCACGCGTCCTCGACTCTCCATATTTGTCAGCGTCGAGTTTGCGGTACGTTTGTCGAGCCGAACATCCGGCGGAGCACTCGTTGGCTCACCAGAGTTGAACATAGTCTTGATCAACAATGAATGAGAATCGAAAAATTCTTTGGTGTGGTAGTTGACAACCCCCCCTAGGTTTTCGATGACATGTACGAGCTCGTTCTCGCGACGAAGGTTGGATACATTTACTCGGGGACGGCTGGCTACATTCGTTTGATCTTCTAGTTGTTCCGTGAGAGGATGGTTGCTTTTCAAGGCACTCGGGTCCGTCTTTTTGGTGATGAGATTCTCAGCTTGACTTGTGAGGTTAGTATGCGGAACAATATTAGATGTATTGTTGTACGGCTGTGACTAGTAAACGGATTGGTCGGGTTATACAGATGATGTGACCATTCACGTACACTCGCGTTTGCTCCCGCATTACCAGTCTCTCCTATGAGTTTCGGATTGATGGTGATAGATGTGTGGGGTTGTTGCTGGGTTATAATGCTCTTCCTTGCAGTCGGCGAGCCAAGAGAGTCAGTGGTAACGTCTGGGGGTAAAACAGTAATCGTGGGGTTCGGTTGCCTCAGCCCGTCATCAGAGGCATCACCATGCGTAATCCCATGTTCAACGTCTCTAGGTCGGTGTTCCGAAAGGGCCCGAACAGACTCAGAGGTCTCATGTTGTAAAGTCGTCGAAGGATCGTTCGGTGGCCAGAGTACGATGGGGATATGGGACCCGTGACCTTCGCTACTGAGAATTCGTCTGGAGCAGTCAATTGACATATTATCTAAAAGGAGGGAGGACCGAGAGGGTATTGATTCGGCATCAACAGAACTACTCTGCAAATGTCTAACTTCCCCTTCAACACGAGCACGCTTTGGGGGCTGGCTCTCGCGTGGAGATTGTGCTGATACGCTTGGTCCGAGATTTTCGACTAATTCTGTACCATGGGTGCCAAGATTAGATGGGAGAACATACTCGTTCCGTGCATGTGCATTCCCGCTCTTCCTCCCCAGCCAATCGGTGTCTTGTTCGTTCGAGGTCACTGGTTTCTGTTTGCGCGGACGACCACGTTTCCTCGGAGGAACACCAACCCCTCGATCAAGCCCGGCTATTTCCGCATGGCCCTTCGCCAACTCACTGGTGACATCAAGTTTTCTCTTTGGTGGACGACCTCGTTTCTTTGGTGTCGACGCCTGTCCGACCTCTCCACCAGATATATTCGACCGCTTCTTCGATGGGCGGGCTCGTGCCTCAGGATGAGATATTTCCGCCCCAGCGAATTCGTCCGAGTCGAGTAAAGCGGAGTTGGCTTGACTATCCCTAGTAACGATAGTAGCACCCTCGTTTGGTTCGGCAGCCAGACTGATTAATGTGTCTCCACTCTTGCCCGGAGGGTCGCTATCGCCATTTAGCCGTCTTTTCTTCGCCGGTCTGCTTCCTTTGACTTGATTGGGTTCATAACCCTCGTCAACCTTACCAACGTTGTCACCTTCGTCCCTCTTACGCTTGCTATCAAGCTGGAAATATGCCTCCTCATGTGGAGGTAGTTGCCTTTTCTTTGTTGAACCCTTTGGCCGCCCTTGCTTGACGGTACCATCAGGTAATATCGGGTTCTTGGGAGGATACTTTCGTGGTTTTCCCCCAGTCCTTGCCCGCTCCTGATCGTTGAACTCGTCTTGGTGTTTGAAGAGCGCCTTTTCGTCCTCGTAAAAGACGTCGCGGCCGATCGCCACAAACCCGCCGACGTCATGCAAATCCACGTTGGGATAGTGAGCGGTGGGTTCATCAAGATTCTCTTGGGCGACGAGAGTACGATAAGAAGCTATGGTAAAGTACCGGTTGCGGCGTTCACGACCGTGAGTTTCCATTAGTCCTGCAATACCAAGATCACTAAGGTGAGAAGGGGGGGGCATTTTTTCTGCACGGGCTAGGAGTAGTTCGATGGTGCGTTTGTCAAAATGGCACAGTGAAACGGATAACTCCTGTAATCGATAAATGAGCGCTGTCCAACATAGAGGTTGATAAGGATCTTCACGCTCAGCGTCATTCCCGTTGTCCCCGCCTCTTCCAACAGGTCGACTATTTGCTTGTGTATTGTACGGCTTGTTTTTATACCACTCTGGTCATCTATGGAAGGATATAAATTAAGCCAACGCCCTGTCGTGAAGAGGAGGGACGTGTCACACCGTCATCTTTCTCTTCGTCGCCAAGTTGCGGTTGCACAATCATGGCATCTTCATCGCCATATTGACTACCTTCCGAGGTGACCAGACGGAAACACTTAATTGTAGAATTGAAGTCCTTCTTGTTGTTGTTAGGTACAATCACCTTCTCAATGAGACCTTGCTGGATGATCTCACGAATTCTGCTTTGAAAGAAACGACGGTCCGTTTTCGTCGGATTTGAAAATCCCTATAGAAAAACATAATAAGATATGACGTTAGCAACAGGCAAAAAATATACCGACAATAGTCAGAAGCATGTTATTGCAAGGGTGCATATGGTTCTTCGATATCTTGAGAAGTTTAATAACTCGTGCACGAACCAGGGGCAGACTGGACAGGTGCCGCGCATCGATGGGGTCAAACTCGATTGCTGCTGATTCATTATTCCCTTCAGCATGCTCGTTATTGGCAGTGGATTGATATTCTCTCGATAGATTCTGAAGGTCTTGATCAGCTTGTAATTCTTCATCGCGTATTTGTTGCCATAATGGGTTTCGTTCGTAGAAGTACTTGTGAATGCAGAAGTGAGTGCCTACCCCTCCACGTCTGACCTTGACACTTGAAGTTGTTTCACCGTACTCAGTCCCAGTGCATATTGTCAAGATAAGTTACCCTTACATATGACCCAGCTGGACCAATTGCTTGACGAGATAGAAACATGTTTTCTGGTCGTATCCAGACTTTCTACCGAGGTCGACGACACTGATTCCATTTTCTCGGCCACGCGTAATCAACTGAAGAGTTGTGTAAACCATCGGACTCAGCTTAGACGACTATGCAGAAAACGTGAGCGTTATTCATGAATATGGATCGGATCACTGACGCGAATATGTGAGCCAGTAATCGCGGCAAAGGACGTCTCCTGGTCAACGGCAATTCTCAAATTGTCACCGTATTCCTTCTTTAAGTCATTCAGCGATCTGAGCTTGGCATCTGCCAAGATGTCGAGGGTTGGGGTCGGACCGTTAACGTGTTCTTCACCTTTCGCTTTGGCTTTCCTTTTGGCACTGGTTTGCGGAGCAATGTATACTTCGGTAGCGGCCCCAGGGGGAATTGTACCCACACAGACTGTTGGATTTTGCACAACTACGGACCAGACGAACGCATAGAAGGCATCGTCTACGGTTTGTGTATGTGACGCATGGTTGTGGGTATAAAACCCTACGATGAAATCACGTAAACGAGTGACGTCGCATCCTACGCAAATATGTCAGCAAAAGACACAGATAACTAATACTGGGTGCAAGAAAAATAGGAGACAGAAGGCGGATTCGAACTCCCCTCAGAGTGGAATCATAGGAAGTATCACATGATGTCAAACGAGGAGCACGTACCAAGATCACCGTCGAAAGATAACTCGCGCAGACAATGATGAAGGAGTTCATCCATGGTGTCCTACCAACAGCTCTTTGACAGCTTTCAGCTGACGTGATACGAGAAACTGCGAACAGAATCAAAATGAAAATTCTGAATTATTATATCGTGAATTACATTTACCCAGCACAAGTTGTAAGGAAAAGACTTAAGAGTACTCTTAAATTTATTGCGGGCCCGGTCACCGTGCGTTGCGTTCCGAGTCAGTTTTAAAGTCGAGCGTGACGTCGTGACCTATCGTGACTACAACGCCGCCGCAGTACGGAGTGAAGCACTGTCTTCTCTACAATCAATCCTATGCATTTTTTCTCCTCCGCTTTCAACTATGAGTAAGTTCTGTTACTCAATTTGTCGCTAAAACATCAGCTTAATCCTCTCAAAGTCACCCCTGGTCGCATGTAGTCATTGGAATGTGGCACAAGTACCCCAACCCACATTGTACTCACGTCGTTACTATCGACGTCGTGGATCGTACCGTAGACACGAATACCGGGGTGATTCGTACAGAACGAGTCTTAGGCTGCAAACAAAAAACCCCTGGATGGATTGTAAAGGTATGTTGAACTCTAATTGAGCTCCTTTTTGCCATTAGCTCAAATACGCTGAACGCTGCAGCTTTTCGGTGGCTCAGAGGATGCATTCGTCCGGGAGATATCATTCGTAGATCCCGCAACCCAAAATGCGACCATTACCTCCGTCAACCTATCACTTTCCCAGTTCGCCACATGTTACGAACGAATACGATATGCCCCCGAATCGGGTGATCGCACCTCTTTCCTGCAGACTGCTGAAATCCAAGCACGCCTGGCCCTGTGGCGGACTGCTGCGGACGGACTAGAAAAGTGGCTTGTACAGCGCTTCGAGCAGAACGCACAATTGGGCAAAATTGGTTTCACAGATGTATTGCGACAGCTCAAGGAACAACAGCCTGCCCATGCGTAGACATAGAGATAAGCGATTTCATAACTTTATTGCTGTGTATTCAGACTTTTCGGATTTGTTAGATACATGTACATGCCGGTTAGATTCAAGTTTTAAAAGCATTCTCACAAAGGCACTAATTTTGTTATTATATGGTATCGATTATATCTCATCTGTATTACCCTCGCCATTATCATAACGCCCTAGCTAGGGAGCCCAGTGAAAATAAAATCGAAATGCCAAAAAACTTGGTGACGACCTGCTGCGTTTGCGTATCATCGCGTCCACCACTACAAAATCTTCCGAGTCATCAGTCACCTAGTCAGGTCACCAGCAAAATGTCCAAATTCCAACAATCCTCATTGGTCTCGTTCTCCAGCAAGTATCCGCAACTCTGCGAGTCTTGCTTTCATCTTGGGCCTACACAACCTTTGTTAGCTATACAATTAAAACACCTCGAAGTCTTACACGTCGAGTAATTTGGCCTCCAACGCCTGCTTCTCCTCCTGCAATGCCAACCGCCTTTTGGCGTCCAGTTTTGTGCTCCAAGAATGTCAGAATACACCTCAAATGAACGAGAATGATGTGACCCACAAGACATAGCCCCCCTGACCGTCATAGTGCAGAATTATCGAATGATATTTCCACAACGATGGACGATGAGAGACCGTCAGTAGCGTTATACCTAGCCGTGTCGCGTGGAGCATCATCACCCCTTCCATGTCTGGTGGAACAAGGGATGTTGCCTCATCTAGGATCGCATACTAGAGCAAAAGATTATGAGCTTGTGATGGTTATGTTCGTCCTGAAGTATTCGGACCTTTGGTTGATGATAAAACAACCTTGCCCACGCCATCTTTTGCTTATCCCCACCGCTCAGTGCATCCCTCCACTCCCTAGTAGCATCCCAACCACCCTCCCGTTCTACAATGTTGTCCATCTGAACGGCAGCTAGAACGGCGAGTAGATTGTTATCCGTGACACCCCCTTCATACTCGATCAATTATGATGGGAACGAAAGCTAAGGGGGACGTACGAGCTTCCATCTGTGTTTTTGAATGTGGGTAGATTACTTGGTCTCTCAAAGTCCCGAGTGAGAGATATGGTCGTTGTGGGATTAAAATAAACTGTGAAGCTGGTGGCTTTCTGACCGTACCACCTGTTAAGTAAATCACGCATCACATTTATGCATGGCCAAGCTCAATCTGATATCAAGTTACTCACCGTATACTGGCCACAGGCCTCCCAATATGCGAAACAATGACGACTTGCCACAACCTTGTGCAAACACCAGAGTTAGTGGAAATTCCTTTATTTTATCGCGAGACAGACCATTTGGCCCAACAATGAGTAAATGTTGCTACGTGACGATGACGAACGAATAAGCTTTCGGCGAAGTTGCGGACTGAAAGAAGACATACCCCTGGCTTAACTCGAAAGCTTAAACTCTTCACCAGAATGTCCCCATTGGGTGTTACGATCGGCACATTCTCGAACCTGATCTCGTCCGACTCAATCACTTGTCCCCGACCTCGAAGGACTTTTTTCCCATCACGATCACAGCCATCAGTGTTGCATTAACTTGATACATATGCTTTGTAATCCACTTACTCTTCGCATTCTCCAGTGCACTCGCGCTATTTACAAGGGCTTTATCAAATTTGCCTTTCCGCACGTCAGCCATGGTGTCGAGTAGCAGCGAGACTCGCGCCGTGTAGCCAGCGAGCTCGGCAAGATCTTTGTAGGAGTACATAACGCGGCCGAAGGCATCTGTTGTTTGTGAGGGGCATGACACACTCGAGCAATCGGGAACATATACCTGACGATGAAAGAAGGAGACGTCTATTTGTCACAAAACCTTGATTAATCCGAGCCATCAGATATATTGGCAGTGACGAAGGAAAAACCATACCCTCCGTCCGACTCCCCAAATCGAAATTGGCAACTCCCGGGATGTTGAAAAACACCGGAATTGCGCAGATGACAAGCTGTAAATCCCACTCAGTACTTGACGCCACCATTCTTATGATAAGCTCACTCCAAAGCTCCCCCACAACCACTTGATAACTCCTTCTTCCACACAGCCGAACCACCATCTACTCATCAACACCCCATTTTCGTGCTTCACTACTCCTGCATACTCTCTTTCAACAAGCATCTTCTCCGTCTCTTCCCCACCCATAAGAGCAATTTCTTCCGCAAATTCTGCAAGGCGTGAATGTGTATGTCGGAGGGATCCCGAGAGTTGAGCAGATAAAGCTGTATACATGCCAAATGGTGGAGTGAGGTAGCGGACTGAGAGAAACTGTTTGTTTGATGTAGGGGAAGGAAGTGACTGGGCTTACGGAGGGCAGCAGAACTCTGGACTAATACTGTTAACAATAAGAGACCCTCTGCTCCTACGTTTTGCGAAAGTTGGAAATTGTATAGGATGACGTCGAGGACCGGTTTGGCGAGATTAGAGTAAATTGCGGCAAGGTTAGAAGAAAATCTTTGAATATCGTGTGTGATCATCCTGTTCTCTTTGGTCAGAATAATGAAGGAACGTAGAATGCACGGAATATGTACTGGTCTGGGTTCTTTATACGATCGTCCAGATTTGCTGGACAGTAGTAGTAACTCATTAACGCCTTAACAATGAAATAAAAACGATCTGTCGTACTCACAGAGTTTATAATAAACTTTACCGTCGGCGCCTTCACTCTCCTCGCCAAGATATTGTTTTATAACCTCTTCCGTCAGTCGGGTGCGATAAGCAATTGCTAGTTTGTTCTGGACATAGCTTAGCCAACTATTTGTCCACGTCGCCGGTATTGCGACAAGAAGCCAACGAAAGATATTGAGGAGAAATTGAAGGGGTTGTTTTCGGACGAGACTTGCAACAATTCTAAAACATTGTATTTGAGAATGGAGGTGCCTCAACAGGATAAGTAGATACTCACTTCCCATCCAAAGTAGCAACGTAGAGAGATATAGCCGTTCTAAAGATCAGCAAGCTAGAATGCAGGGCCAGTAGGAAGGCCTCCTTTGACCGTATACTTGGTATCATAATACGAAGTATCACTGATAGCCGTTGATAGAACAACGCGTCCACCTGTACAATCATTTCAGCGTCAACGAGTACGCATGCTAGGAGAAGATATCATGCCAACCGCGACTCTTGGAGGCTTCTCCGGTTCCTTTCCGTCGGCCATTCTTTTGCCCTTTTTCAATGCACTAGGTGATTTCGGTCTCGCTGATAGTCCGCGGTATGTATTTCCAACAACATAAAGTGCAAATCCTATGGTAAGCAACCTTTGAATAAGTGGTCTATGTTTCGTGTATACTGTCACCACATGCGCCAAGTGCTGGCGAATATTTGTATAGCGCAATGTGGAGAACGCTGCCATTGTTGATGGGTGTCGCCAATAACACGTGAAACTTACATGTCAGTCTTGCATGCAATATTATTTGTGGTACGTTACGATTAGAGGGGGCCCATTATCAAGTACACACTAACTAAGGACTATCATGACTTGGACGAAGGATCATTGACGTACATTTTCTCAGCGACCTTCCGAGCCAGCGTAGGTGGGACAATTTCTAGTTGAGCGGGCATCTCCTGCGGATGTCCCTGGACAAAGATAAGTGAGAACATGAGTGTTGAATATGCTCAGGGCCTACACCCCACTAACATGTGACAGGTGATATCTAAGACCACTGAGCTGTCTGTAGACCTTGGGGCAATGAGGATGAGAACACGGATATAATTTTTTTGTTTTCTTGAGCCCGTCAGGAACGGCCGTAGAAGACGTGCCATCATCCACAGAAGGCTTTTCCAATAAGGCCGATGAAATTGCATGTTGAAAATGGGCTCTCGAACTGGATAATGTGAAGTATGATCATTCAAAGAGAAGGAGGGGATGAGTACGATACTGACATCTGTAAGTGGTATTGCAGGCCGTTGATGCTCTTACATCGAATTAAGTGACATGAGGCTACAAAAAGGCGTGAGCTCACCTTCCACGATTTTCCACAGCTCTCAAGGCCACACCTATAAGGCCCATCGCCTCCTGGGTCATCAGCATGTTCAGTTTTGCCATGTTCAGACAAATCTTTGGAAGTTGAAAACCGAGCGTAGCTCGTGGCATGATTTGACGGCCAACAACGTTCATGGCCGCACGCATAGGGCAAAATGGAAGGACTAAGAAAAGGGTCATTCGTCTATACCTTCTGGTGTTGCAACTATGACTTACTCTGAAGTAACAGACAAGTTCGAGGAAAGTCGGAGAGGACCCTGTGAATTAGATCGTTTTCTGGAAGTAGACGACTTGCGTGTCCTAGGTCGGACGATGCTATGAGAAGAAAACAATATGGACCCAGAGGGGGCCATACTTGGAAGATCGACCGGAGATGCAACAAGAGGAGAGTTTGCCGTGGATGACAAAGTAAGACCCGCCAAGCCCAGAGGTGACGATGAGGTGGATGCTATGTTATCTAAAGGACCCTTCTGCATAGTGGTATCATCAGATGCCAAGCTGCCTGATTTCCTGAATGGACATTCCTGAGGATGGGGAACAGTCGAAGACCCGCATATAGCAGGGCTATCCGTGGGATCGTTGATGAAGGCGACGTTACGGGAGCCAGAATCGTCAAGGCAATCATCCGAAATATTTTCCTCCGGCATCATGTTAGCAGAAGTATCATTGTGTGGTGAAGATATGTCGGACGACATTAGTTCTGGTTGAAGCAGTCTCGAAGTATAAGTTCTATCCTGAGAAACATCAGAATTAACAGGTAAAGGTTGCAGAGGTCGTGGACCGGACAATGCTGCACTAAGTGACGAGGATGCGTACTGAAACGGTGGGACGTCTTCCGACGGAGCGAGAGGGATATGGTGTGAAGCAGGCGTGCACTCCAGCGTGGACATCGGGGAATCACCTGGCTGTGGACTAGACCTATGTCCGTGAAAATCCATGAGGGAGTTTCCAGGGTACACGTGTGAATGCCAGAACATAGGTGGCTCAACCAAGATGGAGTTTTGCCAGCTTAAACTTTGAGAATGCTCCCCGGTAGAATGTGTCTCGACTAATTGTGTGCGAGGGGCGTTGTCAGACCCCCCCCTAGTTATCATCGAGGCCTTCCTGCGTTCAAGCAATCTCCACCTAGAAGGGATTTAGTCGACCAGTTGCATGGTTAATTGGCACAATCTGCACCTGTTCCTGCATCCCAATCCACTCCGCTTTAGTTCCTGCCCTACCTGACCCCATTTTCCTCCTAAACGTTGATAAGCTTTCACCAGTTTTTCATCTTCATCCATAGTCCATTCATCCTTTTTTAAGGATGGATCCAGAGCTTCTCTATAACGCTTAGAGCAGGCATCGTCTGTTCTGCCTGGGATTTGGCGGGCTATAGCAGACCATTTTGCACCATAGAGCGCATATAACTGCAACAATCGTTGGTCTTCATCTGATGTCCACGCACTTTTCTTGACATCAGGACATAGGGAATGAAGCCAACGCTAAGGATAATATTAAGCTCCTAAAGGTGGAATGAGAAGGTCATTGGATTACCTTCCGACAGGCTTTATTGGTCCTCAACGGGACTGAAAGCGCTATGGTCTTCCAATTATCATTATCACCGTAAAGGTTCACCGCCTGAATCAAAAGCTGATCTTCTTGAGCTGTCCACGGTCGTCCGACGTTCCTTTCCACCATGGATGAGGTTGCGCTACAGCCTGGTCATATTGTGGCGTGACGAACCGGTCACGCCAAGCGTTGCCAGTGGACGCCAACGATGTCTCTGGTTCATGGATACTCCTCTGATGAGGAAGATGCTACGACTTCGTCCACGATCAATGTTTTTGGCCTGACAACTGCTCCTGTCGCGAAAAAAATTCGTGTCGAAGAACCTTTGACTACGAATGCTGCCCCGGATGTTTTGACGGAGGCAAGAGCCTTTGTGTTTATCCTATCCATACGATGTCTAGGACACTGACACGTCTATCCAGGACCCTCTAAAGCAAACATCCCTGATCACACGTCCGACCGATACTCAGATGAACGTAAATATTCCTTACAGCGATATGATGTTACCTTTGCAAGGACCAGAAAATCCTTTCGGCGATCGGAACCGATTTCTCAATCAAAACGCTTTGGCAGGGCATGTGGAAGAGCAAGCTATGACAGAGCATGCTTTTCGTTCTCAACATCTAACCCATTCGATTCTTGGTTACTCAGCCAATCCTTCAATAGACCCTAATGCGCCATCTCTCCTAGGTTCGGTTGAGAATGCACAGGCAAACGGATTTGCCACAATTGATACAGTCCGGGCCTCGAGAAATGAGAAGAAAGAGCTGAAGAGAAAAAGAAACCAGAAAGGTGACCTTGAGGTTGTGGACGGTGAAGGGTCTTATATTGGTCCTTGGGCTTCATGGAAAGGGGAAGAACCACAGAATGACTTCTTGGAGGGCGTCGATGCGGGAGAGGATGATGATGTTGAAGAGGAACCAGAGCCTGATGTTGTTAAAAGGAAGCCGAAACTAAAAGGAGGTGCATTCGGGCAGGAGCATTCAGTATTCCACGGCAAGTCTATGACCGACTATCAAGGTCGGACGTACATGTCACCTCCTCTTGCGGAAGCACCCCACCTTACATCTGAGCCTGGGTCGCAGGAGTGTTTCATCCCAAAAGTATGCATACACACCTGGACTGGCCACACGCAAGGCGTCTCCGTCGTCCGCCTATTTCCAGATACGGGCCATTTACTATTAAGCGGGTCCATGGACACGAAAATTAAGGTATGTTTTTCACGTTACTGCTGTATTGAGCTGTCAGTTGACCTAGTACTAGCTCTGGGACGTCTACACACATGGAAACTGTCTTCGTACATTCCACGGCCACACTAAGGCCGTCAAAGACGTGACATTTTCCAATGACGGCCGGCAATTTTTGTCTTGTGGTTACGATCGCCAAATGAAACTATGGGATACGGAGACTGGTCAATGTCTAAAGCGTTTCAGCAATGGAAAAATTCCATATGTTGTCCGATTCCATCCAGACCAGGACAAGCAGAATATCTTCCTCGCTGGTATGTCTGATAAGAAAATCATTCAGGCAAGCATTTTTAGCATGATACAAGAATTTATCTTATGTGACGATATTGTAGTATGACATGGATTCTGGGGAGATTACACAAGAGTATGATCAACATCTGGGTCCTGTCAATACGATCACATTCGTGGACGAGAATCGGCGGTTTGTGACTACATCAGACGACAAGACAATTCGAGCTTGGGACTTTGATATTCCAGTAGTCATCAAGTATATTGCCGAACCTCACATGCATTCAATGCCGGCCGTTACGCTCCATCCATCTAGTAAGCCTTATTCACATGTTCTTGATATCGGTCACAACTGAATTCCCTGCAATGTGGCTTGTTCATTAGAAAAATACTTCGCGGCTCAATCACTTGATAATCAGATTCTCATATACAGTACTGACAACTTCCGCCAGAATCGTAAGAAACGATTCGCTGGGCACTCTGTTGCCGGATATGCCTGCCAGATAGGCTTTTCCGCCGACGGCAAGTGGATAAGTAGTGGAGATGGAGAAGGAAACGTCGTATTCTGGGACTGGAAAACAGGACGAATAAAGTCTCGACTCCGAGCTCATTCAAAAGTCGTGATCGCACATGAGTGGCTTCCCCATGAATCAGTACGTTCTGTTTCTGTGCATTTAGACCAAGCTAACTTGTGGTTCAGTCCAAGGTGGTCACGGCGTCTTGGGATGGTCTCATTAAATTATGGGTATGTATTTTGTTTGATTTTAAATGTATAACAAGATAACATACATATACAGGATTAAGTCACGGTGGCACTATAATTTTAGACAGATTTCCCAGGGTGGCGAATGTAGGATCATGGTGCGACATTCCAAATTGAATAGAGTAAGTTGACCCGGAAACATGTCATCTGATGGCCTATATCCGCCAGGCGGCTGTTTCATGTCGTCGGCATGACATATCGATGAACTTAGGGCGGAACTCGCTTTCTTGTGTATCCATATCATCGCTAAAGGTGAGTTCCAGTGCAAATGGCTTATATAAGTATATCATGTGATTTTCCATGGGGCACGGCTGATCGTAAGTGCGGGGGGAAGTCGTTTGTCAAGTGGGGTTACAACAATCTCGACAGTTTCATCCGAGCTCTCACCGCCCAGATGCAATCAGCTGAGTGGGTGGGAGTTTTGAGGTCCGATAAGCTCGGCAAAATGCTGACAGGTTATTTCCATCATGATAAAGTTTTCCTTATAAAAAAGCCAAGAGGGGATCAGTTGCTCCTCCATTATAATGTTACTCAGAACCTCCCAGTGTATTGCTTTGCTGGCTTTCTTGGTCGCAATGGCTTCCGCCGTCCCTGTTTGTATCTCTCCTTCATTTTATGACATCTATTGATCCTCGACACAGGTTACTGAGCCAGAAATCGACCTGCGAGGAGCAGGCGGTCAAGGGTGGAGGCGTGAATTACAGGAGTAAAGAATGGTTTTGTCCACATTCAGGTACGTTAGTACAATGTTGTACCCAGTATGAAGACTAAACTTGGTCTAGCATTCGACCTTGTTGATATGTGCCTAAGGAGCTTCAAGGGGTCGCATTGGCTTTTCAATTCATTTATTTGGTTTTATATGTACACGATTTGTGCAAATAAACTCTTTTTGTTTATAATGTGGCGTGGGTAAATATAATTCAGGGCCGGCGAGCTCGCGATTTTGCGAATCTGCAAGTCGCGTCAGTCCTTTCAAGCAATTTACGGTCATGTCGCTACTTGATGAGCCCATCCCCTTGGACGACCAGATGCGCGACCGTAGTCGTGTATTTGAAGAATTTCTCAATTCTGAATCACCTATATACAACTACAAGGATGATATTCATCGCATGCTCAGGACAGACCAAACTCGACTTATTGTCAATATCGATGACTTGCGCGATTACAATCGCGAATTTGCTGATGGTTTGTTAAAGCAACCTGTGGAATTTCTGCCTGCCTTTGATGACGCGCTTTTGAGCGTCATCCAGCAGGCTTTTGATCCCGAAAAACACCAGATCGACACAAAGAACTATCGTGTGGGTTTTAGCGGCTCATTTGGTGATCACCATGTCAGCCCCCGTACTCTTCATGCTGCCCACCTAGGGAAGATGATATCCTTGGAAGGTATTATTACCAGGTGCTCTCTAGTCCGCCCTAAAATGTTTAAATCTGTCCACTACTGTCCTGACACCAAGCTATTTCATTCGCGCGAGTATCGCGATGCGACCACCTCTACTTCCAATCTCCCTCCGACCTCTTCTGTTACGCCACAGACAGATGATGAAGGACATCCATTGCAGACAGAATTCGGGCATTGCATATTTCGGGACCATCAACGCATCAGCATACAGGAGATGCCAGAGCGTGCACCTGCCGGACAGCTACCTCGCAGCACGGACATTGTCCTGGATGATGACTTGGTTGACAAATGCAAACCTGGGGACCGCATTCAACTTGTTGGTGTTTACCGTAGCATCGGAGGTGGTGCTAGTGGCGCGTTCAAGCAAGTTTATGTCACCTATCTCGTCCAAAGTACTAATTGTTTTTCAGGTCACTGATATTGGCCAACAACATCAACTTGCTTTCTTCCAAAATCGGTGGGGGTATCGCTCAGACAGCCCTCACTGACTCCGATATCCGTACAATCAATCAGCTTTCTAAAACTTCGAATATCTATACTCTCCTTTCCGAATCTCTGGCCCCATCCATCTATGGACACGACTACATCAAGCGAGCGATACTTCTACTTCTTCTCGGTGGCGCAGAAAAGAATCTTCCAAATGGCACGCATATTCGCGGAGATATCAATCTACTTATGGTTGGCGACCCATCTACGGCAAAATCACAACTACTTCGATTTGTACTTGGCACGGCGCCTTTGGCTATCGCCACTACAGGGCGAGGCAGTTCTGGTGTCGGTCTGACCGCTGCAGTCACAACGGACCGTGAGACCGGAGAACGGAGGCTTGAGGCTGGTGCTATGGTGCTCGCTGATCGAGGCGTCGTATGCATCGACGAGTTCGACAAAATGTCAGATGTTGATCGAGTGGCTATACACGAAGTGATGGAACAACAGACGGTGACCATTGCGAAGGCGGGTATCCACACGAGTTTGAATGCACGCTGCAGTGTGGTTGCCGCTGCTAATCCAATTTACGGTCAAGTGCGTCTCATGGAGTCATAATTGAAGATCGGACTCATCAATGATTTCCGATAGTACGACATCCACAAAGACCCACACAAAAATATCGCGTTACCAGATTCCCTTCTGTCGCGTTTTGATCTTTTGTTTGTCGTCACAGACGACGTGGACGAAAAACGAGATCGAATGATTGCAGATCACGTTTTACGGATGCATCGATACCTCCCGCCAGGTGTCGAAGAAGGCACACCCTCTAATGACAACCTCTCACAACCGCTATTTGTCGACGGGCCGGGCACGACCTCCAACGAGAATGAGGGGGTGGATGCGAGCCCTTTCGAAAAGTTCGACCCTTTACTGCACATCGGCATAGTGGGAGCCAAGTCCAAGACCCGAAGCGGTTCGCAGAAGAAGAAAGAAATTCTGAGCATTGCATTTGTGAAGAAGTACATACAATATGCGAAAAGCAAACCTGCACCGGTATTGACTAAAGGCGCTGCCGACCATATTGTTCAAGTATATGCAAACTTACGAAACGAGGATATGGAGGCGAACACAAAGAAGGTATTTTTTTGATCGGCTTAAGAGCAGAACGTCCTATCTCACCGTGGTATATTGTAGACGTCCCCCCTGACTGCACGAACGCTCGAGACCCTTATTCGTCTTGCCACGGCGCATGCCAAGGCCAGGTTATCACCTAAAGTCCAGGAAAGTGATGCGAAAGAGGCTGAAGCGATCATGCGGTTCGCCCTGTTTAAAGAAGTTCTCAAACGCCAACGGAGGAAGAAGCGCAAATTGAACAGCGGCGCAGCTTTAGCAAAAGATGGGGACGAACAGGGAAGCGACGATGAGACAGACGGCGAGGAGAGCACTGACGAGCAAGAACCGACAGGAAGGATGAGCATTCCGCCGCAGGCACCAGAAAGAACAGCATCCAAATCAAGCTGGACAGATGATAATCAAATGGACGAGGATCGGGCGCCGCCTGTGTCAGGGCCCATTGAAGAAGACGGGAAGATCCGACCTGAAAGGTGCGCATTCCTTGTAACTCGACGGAGATAAGTAGTAACACCATTTTTGGCGAACAGACTTCAGTTATTCCGTTCACGGTTAGCAAACGTATTCTCAACAAGATTACAAGACGAGGAGCAATTGTTCCTAACTACCCTTCTCGAGTTTATCAATGAAGGTCTACCCACTGATGCGTTGTTCGGAACGGCTGAGGCTACAGAGGCATGTCAAGTTATGCAGGACGCTGAAGAACTCATGATTAGTGACGGAGTAGTTTACAAAATTTGAGGTTGTCATAATAACTGTATCGACGTCGCATGCAATTGGTTTCCGCTTCCTTACGATGTATTATTGTAATATCATTGGATTGTTGTTGCCACAGTTTTACCAGGGAAGCTACGAAGTTGACCGCATCAATTTCAGTTCATTTGAATTGGCAGTACAGCATACAATACACAAGACGAGTTCCGGCATCAGTGCGCACAATCTTCCCTACTTCTTAGAACTTTCGCAACGCCGTCCCTCCCGATTTCACAGACTCCAATAACATCAAATATCCCTTCCTCCCATTCCGCATCCCCGTTCGCTCCAAATGTTAGATCCGCCACCCTATCCCACATCTCTCCCTCTCCGCCTACTAACATTCCAGCCTGGAGCAGATTAAGCCAGGGCACCTCGACCCTACTGCGACCCACATCCCCCAGGGCTGCATGACATGTTTCAACCCATAGTTCGGACTCCGCCATGATTGCTTTGCCTTCTGCAAGGCTGATCCGTTTATATCCACGGTATAAGATCTGGCGCTGGAAAATGTGCTCGGCAAGACGCAATGAAATGCGTCTGTACAGAGCAGTGACTGTCGTTACTGGTAGGGCTGATCGTAGGAAAGTCAGGTGAGAGGACAGAAGAGCAATGGGAGCCAGAAGGGTCTGTGATAGCACGATATTCTCAGATTGTTCAGGGTTTGGCTTGGAACTGTTAGCAAGGGCATTGCATTAGCATATCGAGGCCGACACACGAAAAAGGAAGACACACGATGTTGTGCCAACGAAATGCACATTCCACCCTCCTTCGACCTCTCCGCACACTTGCTGGACAATCATGTCCTCGGCTCGACCGACTAATTTACCGTACAGGAGAATCAACTCCTGGAAGATTGTACCTTCTGGCGCATCAGCTCCGGAGGTCTTAAGGTCTGGCAAGGATCTAATATCCTCCGCGCGTCTGCGCAAAGACGACCGGTGGTTAATCTCGGCCCACAGTTCCAGGAAGAACTAGATTACCCAAAACAGTACTGAGTGAGACCCGAACCGAAACACACGAGACGCTCACCAGCTCCTCCCCCCACCCCTCCATCGCCATCCCAAGAAACTTTGCACTAATGAGTGCCTTCGACAACCTTTGTACGCCCTCAACGCCACTTGTCAACTTCTTCGTATCCACATTGGTCCCTGCCCCTTCCCCTCCTCCCAAACTGACCCCGAGTGACCCCGGAACTGCACGGACAAATACGGACGAGAGCGTCTCGAACGCGTCCAGGGAGGATGAGATGCGGTCGTGGTAATATTCAAGAAGCGGCAACTGAACAGAAATAAGGAAGCGTGTGCGTTGAGTGAAGTGTGGGAGAGGGGAGTAACGATCTGGGACAATGTTTTATTAGTCGTTTGAGTAGCCAGAAAACTAAAACGGTGGCTTACCCGTGACCTGTTCGACTAAAGCTTTCAACCTCCTGGCGGAGTTAGTAGACTTCAAATCCTTATTGAATGAGGCGGCCTGGTCTCCTTCATCATCTGCGACAAGCCAAGCTTCAGGCGCACTGATAATTTCATGGTATTGATCCTCAGCAACTATTACACGGGGAACATAAACAGCTGTTAGGTGTGGCAGAGTGCAGCGTGTGACTTACATTTTTTCTCCCCTTCCAGCCAGGCTTCAAACCACTCCTTCTTGCCCAGAATAACATCACTCACACCGCCCCACTTACTCTCCGCGCCTTCTTTAATAGATGTTCCGGACATCCCGAACCCCTCCTCCGATAACGACGCATCGAAGGCCAGGGTCTGGTATATCGTATGTGCTAGAAGGGACGAATGCGGTAGGAGTGCGGAAACTGTGCGTTTGAGTTTTCGAGAAAGAAGGGGGAGGAGAAGGCGTGTGAATTCGCGCTGTGTTACCCGGTATTAAAATACATAGGAGGAGTATGGATGGAGCATTACCCAGGCGTTTATCTCTTTGTATTCAGTGGAAGAAAGAAGTGTTTGTACGACACTTTCCATGAAAGGCCGGTGCTCATGCACAACATTCAAGATGTGGGTGAAATACCATTCCGGCTGTGGTATTGTTCATTCCCATTGCGTTCACCAGAAATGCGAAAATAATCACCTTATCAAGCCTATTTGTCTGTCGTGTCCCATCGAAGTGATACTTGAATCTCAGCGAAATAGGTTGAACCAAGGCTTGTAGCGGATACAGACCATCTTTCTCAGAGCGTTCCTCTGGATTGGGTGGCTGTATTTTTTCACCACTGGAGAGACAATGTCAACAATGGACGGGGGAAAAATGGGAAAAATAAGTCTGACATATTCTGTAGTCTGAGGAGGTTAAGGAACGCGTTTTCAAACGCTTTTTGATCTTCCGGAGACGCCGATGCGTAATTGACTGGCATGGGCCACTGCAGTTTTTCCGAAGTGGCCAACAACGTGCTATAGATTTATTGATTTTATGCAGAAAAATAAGAACGGCGATCACTCACGCAGATAGAACACCTTTAATATCTGTCCAAGTTGCATCCTGGACCTGCTTTAAAAACGTCACGAGCTGCGGATTCTGCTGCCCCGAGTCATCTCTGATTTCTGAGCACGATTTTTTGATGGTGGTAACGAATTCTTGTAGGGTATTATATGTTGTGATTGATGCGGATGATATGGATGTGAATGAAGTCGCAGCTTGGATCTGCCTGACGGCTGATTCACTATTCTTATGCATTAGACCTTGTCAGTAAGCGAATCGGGTCGGCGAACCTCAATTTCAAAGCATGTTCGATAGCCTGGACATATCCCTTGACACTCTGTAGCTCCTTTATGTTGCGATGCAGTGTGTCAATATCCTCAAGTAATGTCGCCTTTTTGTCCTGTCTTCCAATCGAAGAGGTCAATTCTTCAGACAAGTATGACAATTCATCAGCAAGTGAATGGCGTAGCAGAGAGAGTTCCTGCGCAGAATGTAAACGTCCTTCTGCCAGTGTGCGTGTTTCCGAAACTAGAGCATCAATTTTGGATTGGGACAATAAAAGCTGAGCTATGACAATTCAGTGAGCGCTGCAAGACCGCTATAACATTAATTACAAGCGCACTTCTGAAACGAGTACATCATTTTGTGATTGAGCGCCTGCTAATGCTGAGTCAAGATTATCTAGGTCATCTACAGATTTAAAGCGAGAATTAAGGAGGTCCAGGGCATTTGACCGAGATTGTCCAATATTTGGGGGAACAAGCAGAGTTTGGATTTGCTGAGAGGTCATCGTGACGGTCGACGTGAAAGCCCAGTGGACCACGTGACGGAACCCATAGTATCTCAATGTCGCCACACACGGAATGCGATCTCGAACCTGCTCCCGTGAAACCTCCATCAGTCTCTGAAGTCTCTGATACACCCTCCTTTGGACCCGTTATTGCAGTCGATCTCGACGATGTTTTGAGCCAGACGAATTACATCTTGGCAGAATGTAAGGTTCTGACTTGTTCGATGTCCCCTTAGAGGAGCGGGTGTCGTGATTCTGAATTGGACTCGGAATTAAAGGGCATAATGAAGTATTTGGCACCAAGATGGATATTTCTATGTTTTATTGTAAGCTCCGATGCCATCAAACTGGACTCATCCGTTCACGCTCTGATACACGAAGTTTATTACTACTGGAAGGTTAGAAATACCTTTCTGCTATTAGTTTCATCGTTTGACCCCTCGTAGAATCCATTTTGGGGGTCTCCAACTGAAACATTCAAGAAAATAACAGCATTTTATGCCACTGATCGCATCAACAAAGCGAGTCCTGTACCAGGCTCTCGCGAGGGTGTACAAATCCTTCGTGACATGGGGTTTAGGTTGATCATCGTGACAGCAAGGACCCAAGATGATTCCAATGATAGCTGGTCGTGGATCGATAGACATTACCCTGGTGTGTCCTTTCCTGTATGAAGTGATGTTGCAAGCAATAAGTTTGACGTGGAGCACAAGGCTTGTTCGATAGCATGGTATATACCGGACAGTTCAAAGACTTTCACAAAGACGGGCTTGCAGTTGTAACTAAGTTGAGCAAAGCCGAGGTCAGTAGTATACATCATATTTGCCGTTCGTCAGTACACAGACGTTCCAGATATGCAGAAACATAAATGCTCAGCTCCTGATCGATGACTCAGCTGAAAATGCCCTGTCTTGTGCAACCGCATACCCTCCGACGCGCGTCCTACTCTTTGGAGATTATGAATGGAACAAACGATGCTCAGGCCTTAACGACAGTAAGGATGAAATGACGTTCGATAGAAGGTTCGAAGCGGAGGAAGGACGAGAATTTTGGAAGGATGAACGATTAGAAGTGCCGGAAGGAGCACCAATAGAGAGGGTTAAAGATTGGGGGGAGGTGGTTAGGTGGATACGGGAAGCGAGGCTGGATGGAAGAATTTAAGCACGACCCATCTAAACACGTGAAGCTCAAGAGTCCAGTCCAGCAAAGCTTTCCATGACATTCAATTGTTAGTGCTTTCCTTGAGATATAAAGAATGTACCAGTATAGAGTCTAGCTTCCTCGGCTTGCACCTCCAACACCAAACTGACTTGCTCTTCGAAGCCTGTCAGCCCCCAGTGAGACAGCATGTGTGAAAACTACGCACAGGTTTCTCAGATTCGGATCAGCCATTATCTCATCCATACTAGGCATCCCACCCCCTGACTGGACTCGATTCATCTAAACGGAAATTCACATCCGTCGGGGTAACTTCAAGAACTTGCGTAGATTGTCAAGAGACTCACCATATTTGCAACAGCCGGATTCTGCATTAAACTTTCCAGACCTCCGTTAGCCATCATCTGTTGAGCCATTGACATCATTGCCGGGTTGTTCATTAAACTGGCAATATCAGGCATCCCTCCGCCTGCACCACCCATGTTTCTCAACATATCTGCCATGCCACCTAGTCCTGCACCAGCGGGTGAGGGTGGGGAAGCGTCATCGGGAACTAAAGGTGGTGGGCCGTCATCGTCATTGTCTGGCACAACACGGGCTTGGGCATTTTGAAGACCTGATTTGAGGCTTGCATTTGAAGGATCAAGATCGAGGCCTCTACGAAATGCGGAAGCGGCGGCGGAAAAGTCTCCTAGGGAGTATTGGGCATGTCTGACAGAGTGGTGAGCGGCGGTCACTGATCAGTGCATATGCACCATTTGCTCACCCCAGTCGATGATATGCCTTGACAAACGATGAATCGACTTTGATCGCACTTTCGGCGTCTCCGACAGCAGAAAGATGATCGCCTTTGCTAGAATGCGCAGCAGCGCGGTTGGAGTAGTATACGGCATTTGTGCCATCAAGGGCAATAGCTTGGGTGTACGAATCTATAGCCTGATCAAATTTCTTGCTCGACATAAGTGCATTTCCAGACTGTTTCAATTTCTCCGCTTGAGCCTTGTCTTGTGCTGAGGGAGGCTTGGAAGAAGATACGCCTGATCCTGATCCTAACTTGTCTTTTGTTTGGAGGAAAACATCGAATATATTCTGAAGATTAGCAGGTGCAATGCTCAGCCGACCACGCTGAGCATTATCCGATGGGTCTATGCCGAAAGCTTCGCCGATGCACTGTACTAGATGACGATGAGTACCTTTAGCAAACTTTATATTTATCGATACACACTGGCTACATCGAGACTCTCTTTATCGTCCTGCCTGACTGTCCCATCGTTGACAGACTGGTTCAAAAAGTCTATGATGGCGAGCACTAGCTGTTGCTGCTTGTCTGACATTTGCTGGGTAAGTAAATAGACGTCAACAACAGACTCCCTTGTTTCTTCAGTGTTCAGAAAATACGGCTAAAATCATGTTTTGTTCCATCTCAGGCGAGCCCCCTCAGGATCCTGTCGTCACGAAATCTGGAAACGTCTATGAACGCCGTCTAATTCAAAAATATATCACTGAAAATGGCACCGACCCAATAACAGGGGAAAATTTGGAGGAAGGAGACCTAATCTCTATAAAAGCATGTGCGTGTACAGGACACGTCGTTACCAATACGTGGTATACTGACGATTAATTTCAGCTCCAAGCAGTGCACCACCAAGACCACCAACTCAGTCGTCCGTCCCGACGCTTCTTCACACATTTCAAAACGAATGGGATGCTCTCGTTTTAGAGGCTTTTACTTTGAGGCAGCAGTATAATTCTACTCGCCAGGAGTTGAGTTACGCGCTGTACGCGCAGGATGCCGCTAGCCGTGTTGTCGCCCGTCTTATCAGGGAACGTGATGCTGCCCGAGAGTAAGCACACAGACCCCTCCCATCAACTTACTTACCAATTATTTTTAGGGCTCTTGCGAACGTGCAAGCGACTATGGGGTTGGCACCTACAGTGTCTTCAGCGGACGATGTTGACATGGTAGATGAGGGTCACGCGGAAGACAGTCTGCCCAAAGCTATTGTGGCACAAGTTGACGAGGCCCACTCGGTATTATCGGCTGCTCGTAAAAAACGAAAGCCACCCCCAGGATATTCCACCGCTGCCGAGATAAAGACTTTCACCTCAAAACACACAATCCCTTCCCTCCATTCATCCTCCCCAGCCGGTATCACGGCTCTAGCTGTTTCTCGCACCAATACCTCTCAGTTCTTGACAGGCGGAAATGACAAGGTCGTTCAACTGTATGACAGGAACACGGACAAAGTTTTGGCTTCGCTCAAGGGGCACACTAAAAAGGTTAATCACGTCGCGTTTCGAGAACGGGACGGAGACCCCACGCTGTTACTCTCTGCGAGCGCAGATAAAGTCGCTAAAATCTGGTCTCACGATGCCGCGTCTGGAGAATATATTCCAAAGTCAACCGTCAGGACACATAAGGGAGAGCTGTCAGGTTTAGCTGTCCATCCTACATCCACCATCTTTGCGTTGTCTTCTTTGGACAAAACGTACTCATTACACGACCTGTCCAACTTTACTCAGGTATTCCGGTCCATGCCGTCAGACGAACCTTTCACTTCGTTGTCTATCCACCCAGATGGTACTCTCCTCGCGCTCGGAACGCCTACTTCGATGGTCCAGATATACGATCTGCGTACCGGAGCCATCGCTGCGTCCCTCGTGCCGCCGGAAAGTACTCCGTTTACCGTGCATACCATATCATTCTCTGAGAATGGGTATCACTTACTTGCCCCCAACTCGTTATCCTCGGTGGCCATCTGGGATCTGCGTAAGCAAAGAACTGCGCACTCCATCTCCCTCGGCGACAGTTTTAGAGTGAATAAGGTCATGTATGACTTGAGCGCTCAATTCCTGGGCGTAGCAGGGAACGAGGGAGCTCGCGTGTTTGCTCATAAAACTTGGGAAGAATTGGTTAGATTTGAAGAAGGCGGGGACGTTTCTGATATGCTTTTTGGCGAGCAAGGCAAGGAAATTTGGGGAGCCAGCGGAAGGGAAGTCAGGATCTGGGGCTTACCCGCTCAAGAGTCCGAGTCCTGATCTGGCACGCGTGTTTTGCTCCTATTTTCTAATTTATCGTGTGCTAGTACTGTCAAAGGCCGTTGAAGCTAGCGTTACATCTGTTCGGAAATATATGTACCTTGCTTGTGGCAAAAAAAATATGTCGCGGAAGTAGCCGGTAACATACTGCGGAAGTAGGCTAGCATACCATGGAAGCAGAATGGCCCCTCCTCTTTGCAACTCCTATGATTTTGTATATATACGAGATTTTATCTACATAGTTGTACGGAACAAATCATGACACTCTACACCAAGCAAACCGCACATCTTCTTTTTATATATTTCCTTGCACCATGTCTGCTATTGCTTGCTCCATCTCACCTTCAAGAAAGTTTCAGGGACATTCCGGTGTTAATAAACTTTTTTACCACTTTAATGATCACCACTCACATCATGGCTGACCCGTACATGGCAATGTACCAATTTTTAATGTGGGAATCCGGATTTGTAATTTTAGTATTACATCACAGTGAGTATTTACAATATCATTTATTCAATGGTATAACTTTTTTTTCTAGTCATGATTTCGGTGGAAATCATATCTAATTTGGCTACTTGGATCATCATATTCATTATCATCATATTCCTTGCCATATTCGTCGCACTCCACCACCTTTTCCGTACCTTAATCAAGACTTACAACCCTGAGATCAATCTCGGTATTTATGATGATGCCCATCTATATCTGGCCGATGTGAGTAGAGCTTGTGTTGATGTGGGTAGAGCTTGTTTTGGTGTGGGTAGAACTTGTGTTGGTGTGGATAGAACTTGTTTTGGTGGTGTTCAAGTAGATAACCCTCCACCTTATTCTGTAAGTATCTCAATAATTAATATTAATGAATACTAATCTCTTTTGAAGTTGGGCACACCCGGTGCTAACAGTATTTGTAACAGCCTGTTGCTACCTCCGCAAACAAATCAAGTGACGCTTCAAACAACCAAGCAAACACGGTTTGATATGATTATGGACATAGTATGATTTATTATTTTTATTTATATTCCTATGTTGCATCATTTATTTGTCATTTTCAAGCCAATATATAAATAATATCCCTTGACTTTGTTGGACAAAAGTGATCTAACCAGGACCTTATCACCTGTGTCGTCTGGAGTGGATAAACTGCACATGGGTGCGTTGAGGGCACTGTTGAGGGCACGAGGGTCAACCATAATGCGTGGATATAGAGGTTCTCATCATGGTAGGACGAGTTGTTGACAGTGAGACATTCTAAGTGTTTATATCTGCTGTGAGTTCGTCAAGTTTGGCTAGCTGACCGCCACGTTCATCAAGGCGGATTTTGATTTCACAGGTCCGCCATCGTTGCAATTTGATTCCCTGTGCAATAACTTCTTCATTGAGCCTGGGCCAAAATGTTAGAAACATCACACCAACTCGAAAACAGGGTGCTCACCGTTCGTTGATAAGTTCCGGTCAAAAAGAACTTCCTGAATCCCTTTTCTTGACTACGAGAATGTGGGTTGGTATTTAGATAGAATGCGAGGTCGTCGATGGTTGATGCAAGACGGGCAATGTTGGGTGTCGAGGAACAGACTGCAGGGGCAACCAGAGGAAGTGGGGTCTCCGGCATGACTGACGCACAATTATCTCTCAGCAATCGAGAAATTGTTCCGAGGCCGGTTATGCGACTTTATAATCCAGCGTGGGGTCAATGAAGCGCGATGTCGACGAGAATGAGATGAGGCATACATTGATAATAATATTCAGACGGCATCGGCTTTCCTTCTACAAGACGTCACTGTTGAAGTAGAAACGAACTTCCGGCATGAGTTTGTCTCAGTGTTTCTGTTGACCTCCTCACTGTTTTACGCATTGCATTCTTGAATGAAGGTGTGAAAGTTGGCGGCGATTTGTATATGAATCAAGAAATAACTAGATCGTCTGGAAAGTCCCACTTCCTACCTGAGTGTCATCCTCTGAATGTTCTTACCACCGTTATCACTTTTTTGCGCCACTTTCTCTATCTCCTCCTCAGTGACAACGAGCTTCTTCCCAAGTTGTCTGCCAAAAAAAAAGTAAGGGCAAATAGATTCCACGAAAAGTGTGCATGAGTTACCGTTTCCTTTTCTTCATGGTACCCACTCCCTCTTCTTCCGAGTTAACCACACTTTGTTGGCGAGCTCGAAACTTTTTGACAGGGAGGATGACTACAGAATCATCAGGAGCGTTGAAATCATCCAGGGATAGGTCGTCCATGTCCTGCGTTAATTTCGATAATCTGCGTGACGATATTCGCATCGGCTGTTTAATCGTCCTTGTCGGATCCTCCTCCCTCTCGTACGAATTTGAATGCCTTGTTTGTGGAATCTTCGCTTTTGGAGTGCGCTGCTCTTTGACGGGCGCGTGAGGAATCCACTCGTCTTCCGATTCCCTACCGTTGTCGTCATCATCGTAATCTTCATTACTACTCTCTTCATCGCTGGCCTCGGTCCTCTCCGTGCTTGTCACACCCACACTTTCTCCGTCGAACCCATCCTCCGTCTCCGTAATGTCCTCCACATCCTCATCATCAGAAGGCAATATGATTGCTTGCGGGCCGTCCGGAACGAATTGCAAGGTCACCCGGCGGTCGGTACCATTCCTGGTGGCTGAAATGTTGTTATTCCCTTTCCCCTTCTTGGCAAGGGGCAATAGTGACGTGCGACTAGTGCTGTGTTCCGATATTGACGCTTCATCACTATCAAAGTTAAACTCTTCTCCGTCTTGCGAGTTGTTGTCCTCCAAATCTCCCATCTGGTAAATTAGAACCAGGATTCTTCATGGACTGTGTGTTGTTACTCACAATTATCGCGTCGACGCCGTCTTTCTCTAAAATATTAAGGGCAGCTCTGGTCCTTTTCACTGGGCTGGCGAACAAACCCGACTGATGCAGCATGTCTATCTTTGCGTCTGTCTTGTTCTCGTTCTCTTCCACCTAGTATGTTGTTAATACGTCTGTTGAACAAACCAGAAGGACCTTGCCTCATTCATGAGCCTCTTTGCGTACATCTCTTCCATGCTCCTCATTCGCTCTTCCATCTCCCTCATGACCTCTTCACGGGTTTCAGCCTCGATAATGGCGCACTTCATTTCCGATTCAAATAGCTACGCGAAGATCAGAAATTAAAAATGATCGAACGCAGACGCGACCCACCTGCATCCGCAAGTCGTCGACTTCATCAAATAACGCATCAACAAGCGGACTGACGGGGTCGTTCTCTCCATCATCTCCATCCCCATCATCAACTGCTTCATCCTCTATAACATCGAGTTAGTATAGCCATTCAGGATCAATAGCGCGTATGTTTACCTTCGAGGATCTCCAAAACGGCCTCGCCTACCTTCCTCCCACCTACTCCTCCGGTGGAAATAGTCACCTTCCTCCTATACGGCGCAGGGAAGTCGGGCATCTTCGAAGAGCGTATGCTCATCTTGGCCTTTAGCTGTCCTTTGGGAGCGGGAAGGGTTGGAACGCGTTGCAGTGGCGCTGGAACGGGAGTAATGTATACTTCTCTGGCTAGCGCAGCAAATTTCATGACATGGGAATTTTCATCGTAACCTGTATCGTAGGGGTTGACGTTGACGATCATAACCTGTTTTCGTTGTGTCAACAAGAAGTATGATTTGAGGTCTGAAAGACACGCACGGCCCTCCCGTCCCCAATGAAATAATCCATCAAGGCCTCGGTCAATTTGCTATGCCTAAACGGCACGACGGCTAGATTCTTCTTCACGTCCTTGGTATCCATCCTCCCATCTTTTCCTTGTCCATCAACAGTCAAACTCGTTGCAAGGCGCTTTTGATTTGCGCGCATGACTTCGAGACATTGTCCAAGGACCATGAGTGACTTGTTGATATTTCCGGCCTCTTTGAGCCTGTCTCCGGTTGTGTGGGTATGCTTGGTGCGTTCGGAACCTGCAAGATCGACAAGTGTCAACCGGGATACCTGGAGGGCGGTGGGGTCCTGTGATACATAGGTAGTCAGTATCCATCTGTGGTTGTAACGAGGAGAGATCAACTTACATTCCTCTCTCCCCGATGTCCTCGCACAACTTTGATAATGACCATGCCATGACTCCGACTACTCTCTCGGTTAGCGAGAGTGCCAAACACGCGTCGATGGAGCTGCCCGATTTTGACCAGTTCTTTTGCCTGGAGGGCACTACGGATGCGGAATTGGCGGAGACCAGATATATATCTACCCGAGCTCGTTGTGGAATCCGATTCGGAAGGGGGAGATGGCTTTAAGGAAAGGGCTTTCCGAGTTAAAAGAAGTGGGTGAGCTGAATTATTTGTATTTAGGCGAGGGATGTTGCTAGTTGCATGAGAGCTATCCTTCACCGAGGCAAACAAATCATACACCTTCTCATTGTACACTTCGGCATACGAGAGCCAGATCGTGTATTCGTAGTTTCGGTCTACCTTGAGTACAGTAGGATCAATGTCAGCATCGGGGGCTGCGTCGAGGTGCTCGGCGAGAACTTCGGCTAGAGCAGGTTCGTTGGCCAGGTCAAGCTGAGGAGAATTGTTGTCGCTGGGATCTGCGAGTTCCACTCCCTGCAAGCGCACAGGTTGGTACTATGTGATAATTCCGTTATGTTTCGTTCAGCGTTGGACGCCAAATAACATGATGCTCACTTTTCCATTGCCATGCAACCCATCGATGCTGTTAAATACGACATCCAGAGTTCTGGGCAAAATTCCAGCGCTACCCTCCTTAGTTCCGCCTTGAACAGTGTAGGTCTTTCCGGAGTTTGTGACTCCATACGTGAATAACAATCCATTCTGTCCCTGTAGAACGTCACGAACGAGGGGCAAGGTAGTTTTGGTAAAGAAGTCAGATTGATTAGTATCTGGAGGGAATATACGAGAGAATGTATATATAGAAGACGGGTGCAAAGTGGAGGGGCGAAAGCGGGATGGAGGGGTGCTTTGGTGCGGATCTGACATACACACGGACGTATCAGTGAGTTGAGACAGGTAAGGGAGAGATACTGGTGCATCATCGCCAAGATAAGGTCTGATCCTGAGGTATGCCTGTGGATATCGTTAGTTGTTGTAATCCAACAATAAAAAGAATAAATATTTCAACCATTATTGGCTCCCTGTCCGCATCATCGGACAGTTGAACGGTCTTGCCTCGAGCCACTTTTTGGGATGGACGTATGACTTTATCCTCAACAGGGGTCGCGCCGAGTGAGTGATTTCGATTGCTCAGAGGTTTACGAGCAGAGGCTTTCTTTGGAACGACTGTCGTCGGTGACGTGCGCGTCTTTGCTGTGGCCCTCGTGGTGCGGGTCACCGGAGGCACTTCTGCAGCTACCTTTGTACGAGTAGAAGCTCTGGTGACTTTTTTTTCCATGTCTTGGTCGTCGTACAAGTCGTGCTACACAATCGTGAAGACACGCCAAAGGGACGCGACTGAACATCACGTGGCTTCAACGCGTCTTTGTCGCACCGCGCCAACGAGCCTTTGTCATGGCTGGAAAGAAAGTATCACCCAACAGGCGCAAGTCTATTGCTGTAACTAACCGGAGCAACCCTGTACCACTTCCAAGGAGCAAACGTCGTCCACATAGCATCGTGGCGGGTGACCGTTTGAGTCCATTAATCAAGGCCAGAAGATCCCTTGTACGCTTTTATTCTCACTAGAGCAGGCTAATTTGCTGAAATTATTACAGGCACCGCGGAAGAGTATTTTAAAGGGCTCGTTGAATTTGCCTTCACTAGAAGACATTCAAACCGAATCTCAACAACCTCAAGATGAGGCAACGACCTCACCTCAGGATTTAACTCACGACTTCCGTGTCGATGATGGTCATGACAACACTTCACGCAAATCTCTTGGTCGTCGTGTCAGCTTCGCCGCTCGCGCTCACGTACGGCTCTTCGGGGTCCGCAAGGATAATAATACCAATAATGATACATCTCCCCAGTCCCTTCCTGCCCCTGGATCCTCAGATGACGGGAAGGATAAAGCACACAGAGTATTTGAACTGCAGACTGTAAATGATGAGAATGCTTATCCCGGTGCCTCCGCTCTTAATCGTCGGCGAAGCTCAATTCGGCGCTCCATTGCCTTCACTGATGATGGAGGCGAGGAATCTATGGAGATGGATCTTGATAATACTGTTCATGGTCCATCCGCATTCCTTCAAGCGTCTAGGGCGTCAGGTTCTGCAGTACGAGACGGTAGCTACGATGATGATGATGAATATTCAGGAGATGATATGGAAATGACGGAAGCTGTCCAGGCCAATATGAATATGTCCAGAAAACAAAAACACTCCGTCTCTAGTGGACAAGCCATCCGTGCACCGTTGTCCACCATCGCGTCAAGCACGTCAACAGCGGCACAACATGACTCTTCTGACGAGCAAGATGCAGATCAGTCTCGGTCATTTCAAGATGATCTCACCAATGCGTCTTCTATCGGCACAAGTGACTCTACCGGAGAACCCATGGAATTCACGATTCCTCTCAATCAGTCTCTGCGTCCACCTGCCCCTCCAGACGAGGCATGGCTTGCATTGCGCAGAATGACACATTCTGGAGACACACCCGATGAGCCTTCTATAACTTCTGAAGAAGATGTAGGCGATCATGGAATGGATTTGGATGATGCCATGCAGCGTTTGATGCGAGCAAAATCTCCGTTGCCATTGCCCATTAATACAGGGGAGAGGGACGATAGCTTTTCAAGCACGGACGCCAGTTTTGAGGACAATGATGTCGATAATGGAGACAAGACGATGAACATGAGCAAAATCTATGGACGGATTAGCATAGGTGGTCAAAGTGCGTTCGACACGACAATGGAAACGACAAGTGTCCATGGTGGCCTCGTTTCAGTGCCTGTAAATGAACAGAGGCCCGCTCCGATCTTCACTCCAGTACAAAATGAAGTCCAACACTCAGCAGATGCATCCAGACCAAATGTATTCCAACCCCCAGCCGTTTTCACAGCGGCTCCCCCCAGAAGCTCTACTACCGCTCCAACTCCCCCCTCTCCCAAGGCTCCTTCCAACGTGTTCTCCGCGCCCCAACCTATTCGTCAATTACAACAGGCCGGACCGGTCACATTCTCTTTTACACCGAAGCCCTCTGCTATCCCCATATCTAAAACCCCAGCGCCGACATCGCCTTCAAAGCCAAAACTGCAGAACAAACTTAACCACCCGTCCACAATAAAACCCAAGTTTTCAGCTGCTTTTGCACTTCCTGTTGCTCGCTCATCGCCTAAGAAGCGAACATGGTCTCATGACGAAGACGGTGATATGGGCGAAGTAGATAAGGCCAAGCCTAGTCCATCGAAGAAAACAGCACTGGCTGGGAGGTGGATGCCAGCCTCTACGACTACTGCCGCCACATCTTCTTCATCGAATACCGATCCCAACAAACCAAAACCATTATCTCCAAGTAAGAAAGCTCCATTTCAAAGCTCATTGCCCTCGCAAGCTGTTGCACCAATTTCTTTAAGAAGGCCCTCCGGCTATTTTGCGCGGAGGAAAAGCATGGTGGTGGATTTGTCTACAACCGTTGTAGCCAAAGGTGATGGGAATGAACGTGGGAGACCGTCACCAAAGAAGAAAGCGGTGATCGACCTCCATCGAGCTAGTATGGGTGGTGCCGCTTTAAGCGTGACTCAAGATTGGAATAAATTAGGCAAGGACACAGTAGCTCAGAACAAAGGGAAGGAAAAGGACATCGATACTGTCTGCGAAAGAGAAGTTATTCGACAGGCCATCGTTGCCCCTAGTCCGACGAGAGGATTGCCCACCCCAGGTTCTTCCCACCCTAACTCGCCCGCCTTGGTACATGCCGATGTTCCTGCTACACCTGAGAAGGTGCAGGTGGAACTTTCACAATTGTTAGCGAATCAGGAAGAATTTGGCCTTGAACAAGACGCAGAGGAGGAGGAGGAGAGTACTGCTATGGACGCAGACCCTGTCGCCGCAGATTCCACAGAGCGTTGGAGAGAGGCTGTCCGGGGCCAGGATTTTGTTGAAGATGAAGGGGCAAGTTTCTCTCAGAAGTACTCACCATGTTACCTGATCGTTCTTCTATAGCCTCCTATATCTATCGAGCAGTTCTTCAGTATGACTGGGATCAGCTTTATGGACGAAATCACTGCTCCAAGGAGGTCAACCCACCCCTCACAGCTGCGCCCTGAACCGCGAAGTCGACGCAACTCAGGGGAGCTCCCGGATATCCTCTTTGCTGAATACGTGATAGCGATGGCTGTGGACATCCCTCAGTTGGAATTATACACCCGCGTGTCGAAGGAACTCCAAGCATGGATTGAACAGATCAAGGATGTATTCAAGCAAGCCGAAGAAGAAGCTGCAAAGGTGACACCCGAATTGTTTAGGGAATATTCACAAGCGAGCGAGGATGCACGGTCAGAGTTGCTTGTAGGTCTTTCCGGGCATGGAGAGGAACGTGGCCATTTATTTACCACCCTATATAGCATCAGCTCAGATTGATCAAGATCAACAACCGGGAAGTAGCCAAGTCGGAATGGTATGACTGGAAATTACACTGGGTCGAACGATTGTACGCTACAGCAAATAAAGGTTTCGCTGATCTCGAGATGGTAAGCATTTTGTCCATATCTACGCGTGTCACTTGCCTGAGACCTCAACATTTGTCATAGGACGCTAAAGCCATCGAAGAACTTAACAAACGTACACAAAACTTATTACCTGCTTTAAATGAAGAGTATGCCCAAGTGATGCGCGAGCTGGAGCAAGAGCAGGCCGATGTAGCAGAGATTGAGAGCTGCGACAAGGAGTTTTTGAACGAATTGAAGGGGTCTATTGCTGAACAGAAGTCTGTTCTCCTGACGCTCCAACTAAACTTGACATTGATCTTCTGCTCGTGCACACAGCATCGAATTGGAAGCTTTGCATGCCGAAGTAGCGGAAAGTAAAGGTCAACTCGGACGACTACAGGAGAGGCTCGAAGAGATGGAATTACAGAGAACGGAAACTATTTCTGCGATCACAGAAGCGAAAAGACTGGTCCATATTCAGAAGAACAGTACCACAGCCGAAGTCTTTAGACTCAAAGGTGTGAATCACAATTCCTTTTACCGAAACGACCGTCTGACATCGTCCACAGATGAGCTTGCATCGCTGGAAAGCCTGCACATGTGCCGCGTTACAAAGGTCAGATCAGATCTCTTCGAGTTTGTGTACGCCTCCCAGTTCCGCGTGTCTATCCCGTGCGTTCGATTCAAGCCTGTCGTGGATCAGGTGGATATTTGCCGAATGGACGAGGCGAAGAGCAGGTTCAAGGACGCGTATCCGAACCTGACTGCCTTTTGGTTACGCATGGCCAAAAACCACATTGCACGTGGAAGAAAACCCACAACGACAGGCGAGGTAAGCAAATTTTGCATATGAAAGGCAGAACGGTCACCAACGCCGGTGATGATAGATCGTACGACGTCTTGCAGACTACTGGTCTTCATGCACTCGTCTTCGTACGCAACTCCAATTGCTCAACGTCAAGTACCCACTTTCCATCGAGGTCATTCAAGCTACCAAAGACAGACCTTCAGGCTTCCGAGCCAGGGTCGTCGTGCCCTTCCATAGCCTAAAAGCAAAGGCTTTTGTCTCCTTCGTCTTTGACGAAGATACCTTTTCCACATGGCCCATGTCAATTGATGCCGTCAGATGTGAGATTGAAGTCGCATATGGTCCTTTAAAGTGAGTTCGCTGATAGTCATCACCAATTACTTTGCTGACTTTGAGCTTTCATCAGCCCAGATCTTATATTCAACGCCGTGGCTGGCCGAATGAAGGAGGCCAGCCCCGCCAGTAATCACGCTTGTTTATTGGATGCTTGCATTGAAGCCATGGATGTATACGCCTAGTTATTGACTTTTTTGTTTATAAATATATAATACATCGATCCGAGGGAACATATCAAAATATAAAGCAAAACGACAATGGTGGTATACAAGGATAGAGGTATAAGTCAAAGTATAGAAAAGCACATAGTATCCTTAAATGTTGCAATATTAAACCCATCCACAAAATCAATTGATCAAGCAGTGGCCAGACACAACTGCCTTTGGCTCTGGTCCAGCCCAGCCAGGAGCGTCGAGAGCATCTCTCGATTCGCTCGAATAAGGTCGAGCTCGCTTTCGGCAAGATCGCGAACGAAAGCCCAGCCTGTACCAGCAACACGTGCAGCACACGCAACTTCTAATTTCTGGCTGCTCGTCCGCATGGCTGTTTCTTCTGCCATTCGAGTCTTGGCTACAGCACCTTCAACAGCTTGTTCACGGAAAGCTTGCACCTGCTTTAACTGATCCTCTAGAGAAGTTATGTATGCCGACCTTTCCTCGTCGACTCTTTCCTTTAGATCCCTATCGGAGTGCAGTTTTTCTTCCAACAATGAGACCTGCTTCTCCAGCTCTTCTGCATCTCGTAGTCGTGCAGCTTTCAGATCGTAGATTTCCTCCTCCATGGACTGCAGACGACGCAACCTCTCCTTGGCTAGATTTTCCGCAGAAGCCAACTGCAGCCGCAAAAAGGTAACACTTGCAGCATCAGCTGCTGATGTTTCCTCGGCCGAATGGCCAAACCTCGTGCTATGGTTATGGTTAACCGCCGGAGACGGCGTCACGTCAGGTAGGAGGACTTGTGATATGGAACCATAGCCTCCAGGCGAATGCAGCGCACTGAGACATGGGCTTTCTTCTATATGCGACGGGCGTGGACTGGGAGAAACGGCTCCCGAGCGAAATGGTGCTGGTACATCAGCAAGCATACTACCGATCTCGTCAGCGTCTAACGTTCTAGACGCTTCGGTGGCTAGTTGCTCCCATGATAAGATGGAGCCACGGCCTTTATCACTACTAGCAGGTTGACGTGGCCGCCGAGATGGTGAGCCATCGTCGGCATCCGGAGGGAGGGGCGAAAGATAAGAGAGGTTGGCACGAGTAGGAAGACGGCCCGATGAACGGGTAGGAGTCTGAGGGTCCACTCGCTGACGATGACTAGCCAATTCTATGCGGGGCATGGCAGGAGTAGGAGCAGCGAGTGAGGCCACAGGTGCGAGAAGCATCTCGACGTCATCAGCCTCACTGTCTTCGCTGTTCCCTTCGGAAATATGCGACATGTTTCCGATGGTTGCTTGATTGGCATCTACTGCAGAGCCTTTGGAATGGCGCGAATGGCGCGCAAGTGGCGATTCATGTGAAGGGGGAACACGTGGAGGGGTGGAAAACTGGCCTTGGCTATCTTTATTGCGATCTGACCGACCAGATCCCAAAGCATTCTTGAAGTTAGACGTCTTAGGCGTGCTGGGAGTCCTCGTAGAACTGACAGAGGATCCCGAGGATGGAGGACGCGGAATGAAAGAAGCAGCAACAGAAGCAACTGTGGACGACTTTATAGATTTCATTGGCCGAGGAGGACTGATTTTAGGGGAGGGTGAGCTAGACCCATTCCGTTTTGGCACAGAAGTGGTCGTGATGCTAACTGAAGCCACCTTAAAATTTAATCGGCGAGGAAGGGGACTCATTGGTCTGGCCAGTTTCTCGTGCGAATGTGGAGTGGCCTGAATGTGATTTTTAAATTCGACGTTGTCCTCTTTCTCGTCGTCTGAGCTGCTGTGTCGCCTACGAGTACCCGCAAGAACGGGAGAGGGGGTTTTCTTGCTGGCGTCTACAACAACTGACTTTGGCCTGTACTTGGGGAGAGCAGAGGAAGGGAGCAGGTTCCTGGTACGTCGCGTGGATGCACGAGTGGCAACGATGTTTTGACCAGTACCAGGTGAATCGGCTAGAATGACAGAATCTTTATTTAAAGGCTCGGCAGCGGGTGACTGTATTGGGGCCACAGAAGCCCTTCGTGTTTTGCGAGTGATGGTTTTTGCGTCTGGAGTGCCACCTCTCTTCAACGAGGGAGGCTTTACATCACCTCCAAGCGAGGTACGTGACGCTGCGGTTCCTTGTGTGAGATTGATGGTACTCAATCTGCGAGAACTTAAGTCCTTTGCCTTCTTCGAGTCTGTATCTCTCCCTTCCTTGTTCATTACGTCTGCGAGGGCCTTTCCCATCGAGACCAAATTCAAAGAATGTCGTATAGAGCTCCTCGTTGTTGGTTTGTTTACCGAAGTCATGTCGTTGAGGTCGTGAATGAAGTCGTCCAGGTCGTTGAAGTCGTTTGGAAAGTTTACCCGAACCGTCGAAACTGAACCGTCGAAACTAAAACGGTCATAAACTTACACAAACATTTATTGAGCGTAGCAGTCTCAGCCGCGGCAAATTAAATTATGATCTACCACATGAACCGACCAACCCCTTCCCTTTCCTTGTAGAGAAATACACCCATCGTCGCTGCGTTGATAGCGGCGTACCACAAACCTTCTGTGTAGAGTGCCCACGGGGGCGTGTTGCTCACCTGCGCCCTCAACAAGATAAAAGGAATGAGGAAATACCGTGGTTCCAGTAATGGTGTCGGTATTAGTATAGGAAGGACAAAAATTGGGAGGATCAGGTTCTGTAACAAGGTTTGACCGTGCCCTGTAGACACTAGGTGAAGGAGAGAGAGAGGTGGTGTGTAAAGGTACTAACCAGTACGCAAGAACCACGCCCATGCGCAAGCTAGATATCCCGGAACGAATAGGTAGGGCATGATAGGATGAAGCATGTACACTCGACGCCATACATAGAACGTATAGTGTCGGTTGTCAGACAATAAGAATGGATGGTGAATGCTGGACCGTCCCGTGGAGGTCAGGGTCAAGCTTTGTAGAAGTCAAAGGAATTGGACCAACGTGAAAAGATGCACAGTGACGGACATGAGTAATGACACTACCAGGGAAACCAGTGTACGTCTGCTCGACAGATTTGAATCTGCCCGAAACGACGTGAATATGAATGGTCCGCACCTCGCACTGCCGAACATTCGGGTCCAAACATCCCGTATCAAGCACGCTACACCTCCCGGCCCGCTAATGAGTGCAGGCCATCCAAAAATGGTCGCAAAAGCAAAGAAGTAATATAGTTGCGGTATATGAAATGATGGTACGTGATTCGACTTGTCGCCTAGCGGCCATAATCAGTAAAACGTTACTGGAATACCGCCGGAACATCACACCTAAAGCAATGCCGCCATTCCATATGATAAAAGCCCCCGAAACAGCAAGTACGAGCATGTAGGGAATGAATGCCGGCAGGACGTCTAGAATCACGTTGGTTGCACTCAGAAGCGATCGAACCAGGTCGCCTAGGAAAGCTGAAGGTGATCGACATCAACACCAAGGTGAAACGGACATACCTGGATGAGCCGCTAGTGCAGGTGGATCATGGAGTTTAGACATAGGCTTCGCGTCAGGTGCACGTCTGAAACGCAAGTACATGAGCTGGCTCGAGACATATGCATAGAGAACCCAGACGATGTTTGTTTGCCGAAATGTGCAGCTTATAAGACCTAGCTACATTCTTGTCATTCATAGATTTTAGGGAACCGCGTGACCGTCAGCGGTGAAACAGGGTACCATACCAAAGCTGCTAGCCAATGTTTTCCTTGCAAAGCCGTTACGACCGTCCATGTCATGAATACGAGGCTCGGGACTTCTGTGTAGTAGAGGAACCCGAAAAACCATGCCACGGGGAATGCGGAAAGAACGATAGCATCGAGAGTGGGCGCAAGGACCGATTGCGGGGGTCTCTGACGTTGGTAATAGCAAAGCAGACGAGACAACGGGATCGGAAGTGATAGCAGCGCTAGTACTGTAGTAAGCCGGAGCATCGAAAGAGTGCATTTAAACATGAAGAGCTTCTTCAAAATTAGGCTCATCACATATCTACAGTTTGGATTTTTAAAAAAGGATATAGAACGCTGTAATGAAGGTAGACTCACAGCCCAGGTGGAGTAGTAATTTTGGGATCCCATGTCGTGTACTGGCCCAAACAGTAAGCCTGAGCTTGTGGGACATGAAAGGGCTCATCCTTGAACGCAAATAGTCAGACTCTACTAGTAATAGGAGAGTAATTGTATACCATGTAGGGTTTATCGACGATGACATTGAATTCTTTCAAGACGACGATACAGATAATACAGAATATACCATAGTGGATCGCTGACATTGGGTTTAAGTGCCAGTGACTCATAAAGTTACATAACAGTTCAAAGTGTGCAATTCTGACTTAACCACAAGTCACAATGGGGGAATAGCTCAGTCAGGGTATTTTTCTAGTCACAGACTAATACGATAGAAATGAACTAAAAAAGCGAAGGGCACCGCTCCTCGAGGGGACAGAACTCGAATATGCCAACTCAAGTGCTGAGATCCAAGTCTTTCAACGCGGCAATAGGTCTTTCAGCCTGGGGAGTGATTCGTGCGCCATGGCGACGTTCCTTGGAGTCACCATAATCGACAATCGCAGACTGGAAAACGATCATTGGCGGCTAAAATTACAACTTTTTAACACACTCACATGGGCAGTCACTCGGTTGTCCCAGAGAACCACAGTGTTGGGCTGCCATTTGACGCGTGCTTGGTGATCACCACTCTTGTCGATGTGGTCATATAAGAATTTCAAAATATTTTCTATGGGAAGGGATCGGTTTGAGCTACACCCCCGGCTGAATCGTTCCTGGATATACCGACCTGACTCTTCGCGCTTGAGGCCAACAATTCGACGAGTGAACTGCCTGTTTACATAGAGTGCTTCCTCGCCTGTAACTGGATGCCTTCGGATGACAGGATGGACATTCTCCACCGGCTCCCGTCTTATGATTCCTCCCCTCTTTCCCGACCGAGAGAATTCAGCCTGCTCTACGCCTGAATGTACCGCTTTAAGTGTACGCAAGAATGCGACAAACTGCAGGGAGAGCTTTTTCAAGGTAGACACCTGCGAGGTGAAGAGTGTGTCTCCGCCAGTCTTTGGCTGTGCAAGGAGGAAGAAGGTGGTCAAGCCGGGGGGTTGCAGCTCGTACGAAACGTCGGAGTGCCAAAGAGTCGTTGTGGTGCTGTCATTGATCTCAAAGTTAAAGCTTGAGTTGGCATCCCTAATAAAATGGCGGGTCAGTTGAAGAGTGAATGGCCGAGAAAATATTTGATTAAACCTATAGACAAGGTGGATTTCTGGATAGCCTTGGGGATGACCCGATGTCGGGTGAATATGGAGGCGGCCAAAATGCCGTCCCCATTCTCGGTAGTACTCTGGTCCTGAGTCAATAAAATTTTGCTGATTTCTGAAGACCAATAATCCCCTTCTGGCAACCTATCCGAAATCGTCAATGATATGATAAGAAGTAGCGCGGACATGACGAATGATAGAGACCTCTAACGCTAATTGGTCCCGACCATTGTTGTCTAATTCAGTAAGATCAATTCCACGGATCTCCGTGCCAAGGTTTGGTGTCAATTCCACGACGTTGGTTGCGTTCTGGAGGAATGAGCGAGGGTCCGGGTGAGAAAGAGCGCGAGTTCCAGGGTCCACATGGTCGAAGGGAGTCAACGCAGGGTACTGATCGTGAGAGGAATAAGGAAGTAAATGCTCATACCGATAAGGTACCCCATCCTGCGTTTTGTCTTGCTCACGAGAGCGAAGAGTCAAAGTTGCAGGGACAACAGTAGTTTCCGTGATTGTTGTCGACATTAAAGGGGGTCTAGAGCTAGTTCCTGGATCTCACCGTAAGTAAATATAAAGGACAATGGGGGTCGTCATCTGATGCAATATTGACGAACAGGAATAGCGAGCGGAAGTCGTGACTTAAGAAGTGTCTGATAAGATAAGATAACAGGGTGTCACGGACATGGCCATGTCCACCCGTTCTGGTCAAGACAATAAAGACAATAAACGAGAACTGACACAGGTACTGTACACTACACTCTTTTTGTCAAGGACATCCATTCCAAATCTCGGATCATGATAGCCAGCATTCTAATTGTCTTCAACTCAACCGGTACGACTCAAAAGCAACAGGTCAACATGATTATATCCCACCAGCGCCTCTTTGCGCACCCCCACCCCATCTATAATTCATTTCGTTACAGTCTGTCGTCATGGACCAGTCGTTTGACGTCCCAGACGCACACCACTACTCCAGCGCCAGCAATCTCGCCGCTCTGCCTGCATTTTTGCGCCCTCGCCCGGTACCTGATGTACCAGAGGATGTCGATTTTCTTATGGAACACTTAAACGACCCTAATTATGACCTTAATGCTCCCCGCCGTGCTAGCAGCGACTCATTCGAGCTTGATCATAAGAAAGCTGACGCCTTCTCGGTTGACTACTCGGGCCATAGTTCAGAGTATGATCGTGAGTCTCACCTAGGGTCTGACAGGTACTCTACCTCTAGGGCAGAGTCCAGGAACTCCACGGCACTGGAATTTGATGAGTAAGTTGCCGTTGTCTTCGTACCGCTTTCCAAGGCTTACACTTCGCAGCGAGTCACCGTACCCTGAGGTTCGAGCAGCCGTATCAAGCGTTGACGATCCTACCATGCCAGTAAACACTTTTCGCATGTGAGTTCAACATTCTATTTGGGCTTTTTCACATCTAATCAACCGCATAGGTGGTTCATGGGCATACTCTTCACTCTTCTTGTCTCCGGATTGAACCAAGTCTTCTCACTACGTTGTGCGCCATATTATCATATGTACGGTTAACATAATCCATTACTCACATTACCTATAGATCCTAGCATTTATATCTCGGGCATCGTCGCTCAGCTAGTGGCCCTACCCGTAGGAAAAGGTCTCGAGCGAGTTCTCCCTGACAAAAAATTCCGCACATTCGGATACGTTTGGTCGCTGAACCCTGGCCCATTTAACATCAAGGAGCATGTCTGCGTCACAGTGATGGCCAACGTGGTCGTCAACGGTGCTTACGCTACAGACGTGATTGCCACTCAGCGCTTCTTCTTCAACCAATCGCTTTCCTTCAGCTATTCGATGATGCTCGTTCTATCCACTCAAATGATCGGCTTCTCCCTAGGTGGTCTCCTGCGTCAGTTTGTCGTTTGGCCGTCCAGCATGATCTGGCCTGGCGCCCTCGTCAACGCCGCGCTTTTCAACACCCTTCACAATAACTACGGCAAACTCGAGAGCCGCCACATGTCCCGCGAAAAGTTTTTCTGCATTGCTATGGCCTGCAGTTTCCTTTGGTACTGGTTACCGGGTTACTTGTTCACAGCTTTAAGTGTATTCAACTGGGCCTGTTGGATTGCGCCCAATAACATCGTAGTCAACCAACTATTCGGCACCTTGTCTGGTATTGGAATGGGCGTATTCACGTTCGATTGGTCCATGATCGCCTACTTCGGCAGCCCCTTGGTCACACCAGTCAGTATCCAAGCTTCGAACCAGACTTTTATCGTTGACACCTTTTTTTCCAGTGGTGGTCAGAAGTAAACACCGCTACGTCTCTAGTTCTCTTTCTCTGGATTATTGTACCGATTCTGTATTGTGGGTGTTTTGATTATATTTGTAGGCCGTTTCTGATATATAACAGATACAAACTCGTTCAATGCCAAGTGGCTACCGATCTCTGGTTCTACAGTGTTTGACAACACTGCTATGCCTTATAATGCCACCGCTATTTTGACTGATGGCACTTTTGACATCGAGAAATACCGGGCTTACTCTCCTCTTTTTCTCCCGGCTGCCCGTGTTATGTCTTACGGTGTCGCATTTGCCGCGCTGACCGCCGCGCTTGTTCATACATTTTGTATGTGGCCTTTGTACTTTTTGACGAGTCCGTCTTTCTGATAAGCTACTCTTTGCGAAGTGTGGTACCGCAGAGACATAATTCGCAGATTCCGGAGCAGCTTGAAAGACGAACGCGACGTTCATTCTCGCTTGATGCAGGCTTACCCTGAAGTTCCTGGTTGGTGGTACGCGGTTATCGGAGTCCCTACGATGGTCATGCTCCTCGTGTCCATCGAAATTTACCCCACTCAACTTCCTATCTGGGCCGCGTGCTTTGCCTTTTTCATTGCCGGCTTATTGTCCATCCCCCTCGCCATGATCCAAGCGATTGCCAATCAGCAAGTTGCGCTCCAGGTCATGGAAGAGTTGCTCGCGGGTTACATTCTCCCCGGTCGCCCGGTCGCCAACATGATTTTTAAGACCATCGCCTTGATTGGTACAAATCAGGGAATGCAGTTCGCTGGTGACCTCAAGCTTGGTCACTACATGAAAGTACCCCCACGCATGATGTTCCTTGTCCAGGTTGTCGCGGCATTTGTGAGCTGCTTTACTGTTGTCGGCATTCAAGATTGGATGTTCGCAAATATTACGGATCTCTGCTCGTCCAGTCAAAAAGATGGATTTACCTGTCCTGCCACCCATACATTCGCTTCCGCATCCATGATTTGGGGTGGCGTTGGGCCTGCGCGAATATTCGCTCCTGACGCGTACGTTTCTTTCGTCCAATTTCTCAACCCCATTCCACTTCTAACGTCCTGCTTTAGATATGGTCCCCTTTTGTATTTTTTCCTCGTCGGCGCCATTTTACCCGTCCCATTCTATTTCCTCGCTCGCCGTTACCCACTTTCCTTTTGGAGGTATATCAACATACCTGTCTTCTTTGCAGGTATGCAAGGGATGCCCCCCGCTACAGGAATCAATTATGCATCCTGGGCCGCCACTGGTTTCGTGTTCAACTTTTTGATCCGACGCTATCATTTCAGATGGTGGATGCGATACAACTACATTCTTTCAGCTGCGCTGGACGCCGGCGTTGCTTTGGCTATAATCCTCGTCTTCTTCACAGTGCAGTATCCTAAAGGTGGCTTCACGCTAAATTGGTGGGGCAACACAGTCTGGGCGAATACCGCCGACGCTGTTGGACCGACTCTATACACTCTCAAACCCGGGGAAATATTCGGTCCGACTACGTGGTCTTGAACTGTATTTTTTTTTCTACACATGACCATCATGACTCGCAATTCGTCCTACCGCATATCTCTACGAACACATTGCTCGACTTTTCATTTTTGACCCTAACCATTATTTCCTTCACTTTCGTACCTCACCATTGTTGACACTCCATATCGTTATCATGTACCAAAAGAATTGCAATGACAGTAACATGATCCATTCAGTAGAGCCATACAAATCCATTGCAGTTCCGAGTTGCACTATGAAACCGTTCCAATGCAATACAGACTCTGGTCCCAAAACTCAAAGAACACGTGGTACTTTGCGTAACGCGATTGCTTCTCTAGAATAAGAATACCTGAGAGAATATGTTAGGTTGCCTGAGGGAAATTGGGCCACTCATCATACCTGGTCAACAAGCTTGCTGATGGTTCGGGGTGCGGGGTATTTGAGCTCATCTAGGTGCTTTCTGGAATTACGTCAGTCTCCGCCAACATTCGAAACCACATCCCAACTCACTTCATCGCAGTCATCATCGGAGGTGGGCCTGTACAGCGTAAATAAGGTCCGACATCATCAAGCAACGAAACAATAGAGACGTACCACACATGATAATTTTTATATTGGCGTCAGTTGGGGGCAAATACTGTTTGATCTGCTCCTTCGTCACAAAGCCTACCCCACCTTTCCACCCCGGCGGAGGGTTGTTCAAAACATAGTAAACTTTGAACCTGCTACTATATTTCTCTGTCAAGTCATCCAACTCTTTCTTCAGTAGAATGTCCTCGAGGTTGACATTGGCGTAGATGAGGCTCAATTTCGTGACGTCCTGAGGGTTTTTGAGTGCCGCGCGAATGATCTGGAGCATGGGTGTTATGCCCGTTCCACCAGCTATCATGCCAATCTCGCGCGAAAGGGTTGGAGAGTACTGGAATTGGCCTTTTGGACCTTTGACACGGATTTTGTCGCCAATTTTAAGGAAACTGAAATAACGGGATATATTGCCTTTTTCATACGACTGAAAGCACGTTAAAAAGATAATAGAGACGAGAATAAATGACTACCTTGATGAGAAGGTCAAAATGGCCGCGGTCATCGTCACTGCTGGTAGGTGTGTAACTGCGCATGATATCCTTGCCATTAATTTCCGCTGTCACGGAGATGTGTTGGCCTATGGGAAGTCCTAGAATATCCTGAGGATGTGGTAAAGAGAAGCGATAACTGGAGTGCGTCAGCTCAGCTTAGCGTGATCAGTGCCCACATCACATACATCGCAGTATTTGGAGAAACTACGATTTTTTTCGTCAAAGGGAATTCTTGCCAGGTTTGAGGATTTAAGACTGGCTTTCGCTCTGCGCATGGCCGCCACTCGTCAGAATTGACACGAGGAACGCAACGAGACCTACTCGAGTTCCCAAACTTGACAAAAATGAATACGCTGCTGGCGACCGCTAAAGCAAACGCTAGAAGTTGAGTATAACCATTAAAGCCAACGAATGCAGAAGATATTTCCATTGAATTCGCGTCTAAAGTGTGAGTTTGGTTTTTGGGGAGGCCGATGAGAATAAGTTCAGAGATATCGTATCCCGCTTCTTTGAGTTTTGTGTCAACGAAACGGGAGGTAAGAAAAAGGGCGGTAAAGGTAGCGATGAAAGAAGCGATATACGCAAGCTGATACTTATTCGGCATGCGGACTCGGATAGCGGGCGTTGAGTATAATAAAATCTGGCAATGGTACAGCCGGAACAAATCGTTATATTTTCTTTTGCCGGAATAGTATGGGTCTACCGCAACTAACCAGTGCTCAAAGTGGACGCCGTCCTCCACTCAAAAGGTAATTAGCATGATTCCGACTCCGGACCTCTCCCATCTGTCAAAAAGTGACTATGAGTACGTTTACGAACCGGCTGGTCTGTCTTCGCTGTTATACTATAGTGATCGTCGCTCATTTCCTTGTTCTGCAACATCAGAAGACACATTTATTCTGCTTGACGCCCTCGAACAAAACGCTAATGAACTGAGGAGCCTTAAGCCACTCATATGTCTAGAGATCGGGTTCGTTTACATTCTCTTACGGAAAACACCAGTGTCTGAGGTTCATAAGCAGGTCTGGTTCAGGCTGTGTGTCCTGCTTTGTTGCCAGCATCCTAGGACCGTCTACAGCCCGTGAGTTTCCTTACTGCCGTCGCCCTCGCACGATTTGACCACTTATCTTCATAGTGTACATATGTACAGATATAAATCCCCATGCTTCTAGGTGTACGATCGCAACAGGTCGTCAGAACAAAGTAAGTGTCCGTGAGCCTTGCTTCATTAAATCTCGCACTCAGGCCTGCTGTAGGTTTCCCTTGAAACTATTATTACCTCACTGGCACAACCGCTTTTACACCGTTTAAGGCATTCAGTTGACCTGCTCCTTTTTAATCCTCCATACGTACCTACCATCACGGGCGAGGTGGATAGTGCCCAGTATGATGCGGGTATAGAGGGATCTTGGGCGGGTGGGATGAACGGAATGCAAATTACCGATGACTTTCTTGAAATAGTCAAGGTACGTGTGTCGTTGCCAGGATAAATTTATATACAATATCTGACCTGTTATCAGGATCTTTTGTCTCCCAAAGGTCGTCTTTATCTTGTTGCAATAAAGCAGAACGATATCTCCAATATTCGACATAGAATGGTACAGGATCACGGCTTGCAGAGCGAGGTTTGCCGGTTTGTTACTCCCACCTACAGTTTGACCCAAGCATTCCGCAGATCGTCCTTCAACGTCGAGCAGGACGTGAACATCTCTTTGTGGTGTGCTTCGTACGCTAACCCCTACTGAGTGTAAATTATATTATCACACTCGTTGCGCTCTTTGACAGCTTACGATCGAGATTCAAGGAGTGTAATAACTTGATTTGCACAAGTACGTTGATGAATCGTAGAGCACTAGATGAAAGTAAGTACCAGTTGTTGGAATGCAAAATTTGACGATTCTCCAGACTTAGAACTACACATTAGAATCGGCACTGAGGGTCCGTGATAACCACTGTCCAAGGCGTCCATTTTTATATCTTCAGCAGATTTTGCAGGACCACAAAATGAAATGAATAAAACACAACAGTTTGCTTGGCAGCGTCAGTCTCTGTCATCGTCTCGGTGGTCGGGCCGTCGGCTTCTAAGGCTGAATCTTGAGGGTGAAGCTATCGATTGCGTCCGCTCCACAGAAGCGATGGATGTTCCATGGGGAATTAGGCCGCTATCTACATCGAACTCCAGCCGCACGCGTAGCAGACCCTGGCCCTCACGCAATTCCGAGGACACTTCGGCAGATGGTGTAGTTGTAGGTTGTACATGTCGCCAAATCTGGGACAAAGAAAACAAGTCAACGGTATTTCGGTGAATTTCTCAAGGCCAAACGCACATCAATCTCGGCCTCTCCCAACAACTTGTCCCTTCCGAGAGTTTTGTGGTCATAGACCCATGCAAAGAGCTTCGGTGTAAATGCTCCCGCGGGGAAGTTGAATGATTCATTCCTATTATTAGTAAATACACAAAAGTAAGCGTGATATCTCTGTCAACTGAAAGGGGACACACCATTCGGGAGTACTCGTCTTACTAGCGTGTTTTGTCTTCCGTTCTTCAACTCCGACACGGAGAACAACGTAAGGTTTAATGTCTGTCGGGAATAAATCCTTTGCTTGAAGGACTGTGACTCTAAGGGTTCCAGGCTCCTTTGGGCCGGTGACGCTGCTTCCTGCGGCGCTCGCAATTAATGTAGGGAAAGCAACAGATCCGCCGCCTTCCAAACTGGCAGATGGTTCTATAGGTTGAGATACCTGTTCCGCTGGATAGTCAGAAACTGCATATTGTTCATCTTCTTCCTTGCGCTCTTTTCCGGAGTCCTTGTCCCTTTTAAAAACACCAGTTACGCCATGCAAAACGCCCTTTCCTGCGCCAACAGGCAGGGAGCCGATAGTTGTCATAGCTCGACCGGCGGCAGAGAATGTCGAAGTATTCTTGCGTGACTTGGCAATGATCTCGGGATGGAACACGAGTCGTACGCGAATTTGCCCCTTCTCGCCGTGCTTCGAAGTTAAGTTGACGACGCGCTCCACAGCCTGAAAGGGTTCGATGTCCACAACGTTAATAATTCCACTGCCTAGACTCTTGGCCTGTTCAATCTGATTCCAGTCGAAAATCTCTACGGAGAATTCGGCTTTGACGCGAGAAAGCTATAGCAGCATGTAGTGAGCATATGTGCGCGGTAGGTTGTTAATTACGAAAAATACCACAGAGACGATAAAACTCTCCTTCCACTCAGGAGTTAGTGTCTTCTTTTTGGTCTGAGATTTGTATACTTTCTGGCCGTTGAGCGAAAAGACAGCAAAAGGATCGGATTTCCCTAAAAGACCGTCTCAGAGCAACGTCCACTAGTTGAATAATAATACACACCTCCTCGATCGACGCCGCGAATTTCACGGCCATCGATCAGTTCAACATTAAGGTTGCCTTGGTCTGATCGCAAGGTCAGAATTTAACTAAAGGTTTACAATGTCAGATGACACGCACTATTGACGCTTTCCCGAGCATCCAGTTTCACAGGAACGGGGACGTAGCGGGACTCGATTTCAACGACAGATGCATGATTATCGTCCCCATCCACTAAAGTATACTTCTTGGCTCCATCCTAACCATCTTTTCTTCAGTACGTCCGAGCCAAATCCAGTTCAAGTCTATACATACCATGGTTGACTCCAAGAAAGCTTTGGCATCGCCCTTCCACTCGGCAATGATGTTGTCTTTGTCGCCCTCACCATTTTCATTTAAACGCAACCACACTCGGCCGAAGTCAAGCTCTTTGACGAAACCTTCCCCTACGTGTTCCCATTTTGCGTTTGTGCTTCTGGACTTAGTTGTGCTGAACGCGGGCCAGTACCCATCATCAAGCAAAACTTCAAGCCTACCCTTCTTCGCCAAGCGGCCAGAAATAACATTGAACACTATGATTCCGGATTCTAGTGACAGATGCTTCATTAGTAAGAGGCGAACTAAGCGAGCTCGTACGCACGTTCTCTCAAAAGCTCTTCCTTGTTCATGTGCACAAGTTGATCGTCTTCGGTCTCCTCGATTTTATTATTATCCGTTGACGCAGTCCTCGCTGAATCCATACTATCCGCAGTATCGTTCCTGTTGTGTGTCTTCACAAATGTTTCATCAACTGGTCGCTTCACGGTAATACCAATGGGTACAGGTGTGGCTGGCTCATCTGATACCGATGATGCCACCGACGAAGCGCTGGAGATTGACCCATTATCAGCCCTTTTCGCCGTCCGTTGTAATTCGCTTGCTCCACCCTCAAACTTGACGCCCTTGAGCGCGACGGCCGGAACAAACTGGGCAACATAGTGTAGTTTGCCCTTGTACACGTTACCAATGCGAATTGGATCAGCACTTTCCTTTACCCCGGTGCTGATATAAGGATATTTCATGTCTTCGGATTCTTTTGCAAGGTCCGAGACGCGAAGTTCGACGGAGCCAAGTGAACGGTCCTAGCAAATGGTTTAGTGGTCACACTTAGACAGCCGTGAGCCACACACTTTAGTCAGATGTTGGTAGTCCATACATTCCATGAACAAAGTCTGCAAGAAGGGTCAACGAACGAATGCAAGCCAGTGGGTCCACCAACCTCTTTCAATGAATGAACTGTTACGGCATCAGCACGGTGCAAGTATGCGAGTTTCTATACACGTACCCGGGATATAAATAATCTGATCCCAGACAGGGTTCAAATCTACGAACGATTAGTATTTATGTAACGTCCAAAAATACTTAGACACTTACTGTTGTTGATCACTTCTGTCCTACTCTTGGTAACATTATTGATTTGGACGCGCACATAGGGGTCGCTCTATGAAGTTCAGCCATTAATAAAGCATCCAGCCATTAAATATCCACAATACCTTGCCCCCCAAAGCGGCTTCGACGTTCCTAGACTCAAACGTCAACGGAAAATGTTTCACGGAAAACAAGGACAAAGACCCACTTGACATCCGTTGCCTTTTCCAACCACAACCTGACCACTCCAATTGGCGGGGAGTATTTATCAGCACCTTCTAAGCTGCCCGCCATGTTCAATGGCTTCCACTCGGCGCTCATTCTCAACTTCCCACTTTTGCACCCACTCAACATCCACCAATCCCTCCCTGCAACCTTCTTTGCATCCAGGAGATCTTCAAGTCGGATAGACAAGTAACCAACCACTGGATCCTTCATGAAATCACGGTCGTCGACTACTTTCACTGTGATCACCGACGAGGCTTTGTCTGAACATAAGAACTCAGTCGCGGACTCCCAGATAGGGTCGTTGGTGTGTTTGAAGCGTCGGGTTGTGTGCACCGCAGTAGGGCCGTTAGTTAAATAGACTTTTGCAATAGGGTTAAGATCCCCAGCAAGGGATTTGGAAACGTCCAGGTCTTTTGCCTGGTGAATTGTCAGGCGGACGATGCCAACAGCTGTAAAAAACATTGGTGTTTTGTCACTTCGGTAAAGGAAGATATACGAACTAGTTTCAGGCAACTCATCCTTCCCTTCGACGCTTGTCGCCGTCAATACAGGATAGAAAGAAACGGCATATCTCAATAATCCCCTGTCTTTCCCATCTTTCAAAATAATCGATTCCAGGCCTTCTTGCGTCGCATCTTCGTGTAGCTTCGACAGCTCGAAATTGGCACAGCCTAACGGGGTGTCCTTCCTGTGGTCATTGTAGTCGAACACATTCAACGTCAGGGTCTCTGATATTGAATTGACAAGTAAAAATTTGGTCTCCATCCACGAAGGGTTATTAGTGCTGTGCTTGTACTTTGTACGTGCAAGTTGTTCACGGTTACTGATGCTGAGAGTAACGTAAGGATCTGGAGTTCCGCCACCAATCTTATCGCCCTTGATATCACGCGCAGAGTCGATGGTGACTTGGAGTACACCGATGGCCGTGTCCAGGGGGGTGCCGGAAAGAAGTTGCTCGAGGTTCAATGTAAAAACATTCGGGTCGTACATCATTGGGCCGAGAGTCGCATGCGTCATCTCACGGATAAAACCAGAAAGCCCAGGGATCTACGAATAGCGTCAGGACATGTATACCGAACAAATGTATGTTCTTACGTTGGCAATATCGATTCCAAAGGTCTCACCGCCTAGAGGTTTAAGCACGTAATCAATCACGGGAGGTTCCATAAAGGACACATCTACCACTTGTACGTGGGGGAAGTTGGTCATCAACTTCATTCGGATTCGCATCATTCCACTGAAGGTGATGTCTTCTAACAGAATAGGTATGGTGGCCAAAGCAAGACCCTTGCCGACGCGAATGGACAAAACTATCTTAGGGTTCACTTTTTTTTCCGCCTGGCGCGGCGTCATATCGTCAATATCGTTCGGTGTGAACGAGAAACCCCAATCCATTATGACGATATCGTCTGGGGTCTTCGGGAAAGTCCTGACCTTCTCGATCCTCGGTGCTTTGTTGCCAAGGGTGAAGGTGGCCAGCCTAAGAGAATCCAGGAATGCAGGAGTGTTGGTGCTAAGGATTTGGTCGACGGTAGATACTATGGTTTCAGAAAGAACGGGTTCGTATATGAGCCAGAAGCGATCGAGAAAGTTATTGATCCAATCCGCTGACTCGTGCTCAGATGCTAGACGCAGTTTGACAAGCTCGCGTTGGACGTCGTCGCGTGCACAACGACGGATGCGAATCATGGAAGTAGTATAATATGTGTTGCATACTGCGAGGACAATGAATAGCCAGCCCCATCCAAAATGGAAGCGAGTTAAAAAGTGGGAAGCGAAAACGGCCTACGCGCTAAGGGTTATATTTGGCTTTATGATCGAGCTAGCGCAAAAACGTACGAAGCAGATTAGGGCGGCGTTATGATACCAAGTACCGTAATACTGTTCGGCCAAAAACAAATCCAAGATGCCTTTGTGTTTCTCCCCTTCCTCGACGGGTGGACGGTCAATGCCGGAGACGGCCCGCCACCCGGTCTGGAACCATTGAGGAATATCAGGTGCAGGACCTGTCGGGATATCGCCAGGAAGTTGAGGGGAGGGAGTAACGGAAACTCGGGCGGTGGTTTCACCGTCGTGCATAACGGTGTCGGTGTCTTCGACTGTAATAGTGGGGACAATATTTGAGTGACCCGAATCAATAGCGACTTCTGAGCTCGACCAAGGTTGAGTGTAGGCAGCAGGTATGATGGTATAAGAGAAAGACCTTTCTCTTCCTGACCATCAGAACGTTGTCTGATATCCTGAAGCATTTCCTTGCCCTTGCCAGCTGCTGCGCCCTTTTGGGCAGGCGAAGCATCCGGGTCAAAAGAGTGGACAGCTACTTGAGGAATTGGATTTTCATTTATACCAGTGTCCTTTGGCATGAGTGAGCCATTTTCATGATTCTGGCTTGCCATGAATGAGCGGAATGGGTGTACAGCCTAACCCCCTGAAGTCACCAACTCAAATACCTGTCACGCCGTCACTATAGTGTGTGTCACATGTCACACTTACTTGCCTCATGAGTTCACTGCGAGATTCTTATATCCCTCCTTCTTCAGCGTGGTCCTTCCTTCCAACGGTGACCATACCACCGCCACCACAACCTCAACAGGTCTACAACTGGTCCACTAGGTCGAGACACAACTCCATTTTCGACTTGTCACCTTCTTTGGATCTCACAGAACCGTCAGGAATCGATGCAGCCTTACTCTTCCGTTCCGTCGTAGCTTCCGTCGTTTTGGGTTACACAAGTACCGCTATCGCTATGCCGTGGGAAGTGGGAAAGATGTTGCTCCAGGTTCAGTGGGTCCCTCGCCATACGCGCGAGCGTGAACCTGTTACTGACCTTGCCCAAGAAGAGCTGGAAGTAGTGAGTATTACGTCCTCTTCACTTTGAAATTTTTGATGTGAATCCGCATACAGTCAAGTGATTCTTCCAACGATAACGATTCATATTTCGCAGACCCAAATAACGCATCTCCCTCTGCAAACCGACTATCGGACGAGCAGGGATACGTCCTTCGCACATCAGTTTTAGATGAATCTATGAGACCAGAGTATATCATTCCAGTGGGGAGTGCGGATGGGGTATGGGGTATGATTAAACGAATAGGGGGATTTCGATGTGAAGGGTGGCTAGCTTTGTGGAAAGGCATGAACACTCCCCGCGACATTACCCTGTTGTTTGACACATGGATTTAGGACTTTTAACATCTTGCGTCAATGATGCCCTCTCGGCGGCTCTCCAACCCATTATCCACAACCTCCTCCAGACCATGTTCTTCCAAAACACAGGGCCCTTCCAGCAACCCTCAATATACCTTCCCGTTGCATCCCACCTCATAACCGGGTTCATTCTCTCCCCACTCGACCTCATCCGCACCCGTCTCATCATTCAATCATTCAACCCGCGGTATCGCACATACTCAGGACCTATCGATGCCTTTTCCCAAATCATGGAACACGAAGGTGGCCTGAAAGGCATCTACCTGCACCCACACCTCCTTTTTCCCACATTGATTGACAACACACTTCGACCACTCATGTCCCTCGCGCTCCCAGGCCTGTTTGCGACCTATCTGGGCACGCACATCACAGAAGACACGAATCCTATTGCGTGGAGTTTTTCCGAGCTAGTTGGCAGTTCGGTTGGGTTGCTCCTGACACTGCCGTTTGAGACAGTTCGGAGGAGACTGCAATCGCAGGTGCGCGGGAATGCGAAGCCTGTAAAGTCGTGCGTAGAAATGAGGCCGGCGCCGTATAATGGAGTGGTTGATACGATATGGCATATTTTGACTGAGGAGAGGTCGGATTTACCGATTAAAAGAAGGAGGCGGTTGAGTAAGAGCGGGACAAAAGGGAAGGAGAAGGAGGTGGATGTTAATGCAGGTGGATGGTACAGGAATACAGGAATCGGCCAGCTTTATAGGGGGTTGGGTATGAGGCTTAGTGCGAGTGTGATTGTGTTCTTGTTGGCAGTGTTGAGTCCGACTGAAGGCGACGGTGGATGGACTGAGCTTTGAATACAAATATTTTTATAATAATATGACTTAAACGCTAAGAGACTGGCGAATTTATAAAAGACTTGTCAAAAAAAAA